>AYEL01089751.1:0-50412 GCA_000484575.1 Olivierus martensii | reverse complement strand
TATATATATATAGTGTTTATCCATTACTCATTATATTATATTATATTCAATCTATAAATATTTGAAATATATAGTAATTTTGTATTTTTCACCTGTTGATTAAGCCAAGGATAAAAATGAGTCAAGAACTGAATTAATTAAATTATCTATCAAGCAAAAAAAAATAAATAATTAGATAATAATAAACTAAAACTTACATATTGAAATAATTATAACAAAATACCATATTCTAGGTAATTTTAAGAAAAACAACAAAACTTCTGGTGTGTTGCATATATAAAATTGTTGATTTATGTTTGATTACAGAAAGATTGAATTATCTAAAGATCTAAGATTGAATTATCTAAAATTCTATTCTATTTAATCTAGAATTCAAATAATACATATATAAAAGATAAATGTATTATTTGAATTTATTGCATAATACATAACATATTATAATCGCTGTATTGCAATAGTGCATATATAAACAATATTGCAACATAACAATATATGTTTACAGCAATAAACTATATTTATATTAAGCACCTGTTTTAAGGGTTATTAATATGTTAATGTACAAAAGATATATTAACAAAGTTTATTTTAACTCCAAAAATTATTTTAATTTATATTTTATTACCTATAGTTCTGATCACTAAATTCAAAAATAGAATTGCCATTCAATAATGTTAATGAAGGAGGTGAACCTTCAACTGAACACATTTCTGGATCTTGAGAAAGAAAGGAATGAGAAATATCATCTTTAATATCACCATTTGTATCTGTGATATCACTTGAATTTGCAACTGTTGTAGCTTTAATATGATCTGGCATAGCAGCAATTATTTGCTCTGCAAGAGTCAGAACATTTGTAACATGATTTTCTGTTTCTGAACTATGGTTTGATGTAATGTTGATATCATTACAATTTTCTTTTTGATTCGATATTGATTCACCATCTGTAATAATTTATATAAGTTAATTATTCATAAAAATTATAAAATCAATCAATTTTTGCAATTAAAAAGAACTAAAATTTACTTCTTGCTAAAGATTTATTTTCTGCCTCTTCATCAGAGACTCCAACAACATCTATATACGGACTTTCATTGTTGTTATTTTGCATTTCACCTAAAATATAAATTTGAATATTCATATAAAATATTTTAATCACTGAATATATTATTATAAATATATAGAAGAGTCCCAATTATCTAAGATTGAATTATTTGGGTTATGAATTAACTGAAGTTAATTTGCAATCCAGAAGTAATGTTTAATTATCAATATTTTATTGCTCTTAGATATGATATCTGAAAGATTTTTAAATGCTCCATATTTGTTTCTTTATTTTATCTTAGATAACTGATGATTAAAATTAGAATCAAAATTAAAATTACAAATATTGCAATAATTTTTTTCTGAAAATAAATGAATTTCTTGTTTCCTTTTTCAATAAATAACAGAACATTTGAATATATGTATATGTGCAACTTATTCATTTTTTAATATTAAATGTATAGTATCTGTAATTATGATTTTGAATATTTACAGGATTAATTAGGGAATAAGTTTTTTAGGAATTAATTTCCTGACCCCTATTAAATCAGAAGTTTACTATTTTGAATTCTTTTTTTAATTTAAAAAAAATTGAAAAATGAGGAAATAATCAGATTCTTTTGATGATACACAAACAATATATACAAAAATTTTTCTCATGTTCCATGCAAACTGAATTTTTTTAATGTTGTTATGCAATGTCATGCAACTGGAAATGATATGAAAAAAATGAAAGTTAGTACAAAAATTTACAAAATTTCTGAGTTACCCAATTTTCAAAAACAAACAAAAATCATATGGTTCCTGATTTACATAAATAATTTTAACATGCAAAATATTTTAAATTATCATTATTAATTTAGTATACAGTGCAATACTGCAATTTGATATAGTTATATTGAAATTATTATGACAATGCTTAAATGAAAGCTGACAACAATTTTATCAATATAAAGTTAAATTGTTATTAAATTGTGTAATAATATGTTGTTAGATAATGTTATTAAAAATGGTTAATTCTTGATAGTAAAATTATAATTATATAAATGATACATATTCATCACACTTTATATATTGTATGATATAAACTTCATGATGTTTTTAACTTAATATTTATATAATAATTTATGTAAATTTGCAAAAAAAAATTTTTTTACATAAATAAGGAAGCTCCTATACAAAAACATCCATTATTAAAAAGATTATGTCATTGTCCAAACAGTATTTAATGCTATTGTCAATAACTGACAGTTGATAGTTGTTGTTCATGAAGATAGGATTGTTTGTGATGTAAATTATATCATATTATGATAATCATGATCTTTTGCCCTAATTGTCATTTTTCATAAAATTTGATGGTTTTATATATATCCAACTTCTGGAAATTTTATTTTGTCATTTACAATAAATGTAAATGACAAAACAAAATTTGTCAATAAACATATAAAAGTCTACTAAAGTCAATCATTAATTTTTGGAATATTACAAATGTTTTATGAAATTTATTGAAATGACAAAAATATTGGAAATATAAACAAATGCATTTTATCACTATTTTTTGCAAAAATATAGATCATCATCATAAATTTTGTATAAAAAAGAAAGAATGATTACAATATTATTGTTTGTTTTCCACTCCTCATAAAATTTGTATTTTTAAACAAATAAAAATAAATAAGATGAGAAAATATAATAATGATAAAATATAATGTTGGTTTGCAACATTAAAAAGTTCAGGTTTCTTTTGACATATTTATATACTGCTTATATTATGTATTGTTATATATTGTTCATTAATATTAATTATTATTATATTATTGGTATAATATCATACAAAGGACATACATATATATATATGGCATTTGCCAAATCATGAAAGCCAAACCTAATATTTTATAGCATAATTTAATCATATTGATTATAAATACTGTAAATATAAAACGTAATTTAGATCAATATGTTAATATTCAAATTACATCAAAATTACATGAAAAAGGGCAATACATTATATAAAAATGATTTTGTTTTCTTGCTCAATATTCAACAAATGCCATCTATAGTTCTGCCCTTACACTCAGGGAAGAATGTGGTGCCATAATATCATGAAAATGATAATTATGGTACCACAAGCTACCAATCAAGCCTATGCATAACATATGCATGTTTCCTTTTTATTTTTGTTGGTGACCAAACATGTTTTTAAAATAAGTGAATCAAAATCAATGTAAAATTATTCCTGTTCCTCTTGTGTACTTAATTCTTTAATGCATAACACAAAACTTGTTTCTATAGATTTGCACAAGTGTTACTATCTGAATAAATTTTCAAGTTATATAAAAATTGTAATGTGAAAATTTATAATTTTTTTCTACAAGGAAAGAAACCAACACAATTTTCATACTTCAGTTCTTGTTGTTTATATGAGATTCACGTTTTCTGGAAGATAGCAGACTTATGGAGATGTTAGATGATCTTATGTAGACATTGTCATTGATAAAAAATTAAAATAAAATGAAACAATCTAATAGAGAGAAAACAGCAAAATATTTTAAAATTTAAAGAATTATGTTTATTTCGAAAACATTGTTATTTTTTTCTGCAGGACAAGAAATATTTTTTCTCTTTACTTGAAAATTTCAGATGAATATAGCAAGTCATAAATTTTAGAGAAATTTTTTAAAAACTGTTGATTCACTATGTTGGATGTTCATTTCAGAGATTGGCAGTGTGTTAAGCAATCACTATTTTCACTCAGCCTTAGGAATTTTGGATTTAAAATTTTTATAAAAATAAATCATTTGTTGGATTTACATAAAAATTTGGTTTATGTAAAAAACTTCAGGTCCTATTTTTTACATTAACAGGGGAATATTTGTACATATGTATGATGTCAACATAATGTCAGAAAATATAAGAACAATACTGACATCAACAGATACATATCATCAATGTTATGGTACAATCATATATCAATGGATGATGACACCAATAAGTAGGACTAATATTCAAAATATGTAATAACTGGTATAGTAATATATTATTAAATTTGTATTTTTAAATATTAAACCATTGCAAAAAATTAAAATTACACTAGTCAGTAGTATGCTTGCTATTTACAAAAGAATTAAAATGAATGAAACAAAGTAAAAAGTAAACTATTTAGAAGTAATAGTGACTAACTGCTTCAAGATCAAGATAAGCTGGTGTTCCCCTAAAGTACTGTTTTCCATAATTTCAATACCTATGCACTCCACTTTTAAAATTTTAGTAATATCACTGTATCCTTTTAAACATATGTAATTTGGGAGAAATAATAATAATATTCAATTTTTATATTTGTATTATAATAAATTATAGATGTTCAAAATCATGAAAATTAAAAATAAAAAAGTAAGAGCAATAATTAAAAATTCCCCATAACTCAGCCTTTTTGTATGCCCTTAATAGTACTTACACACACTTTGGGAAACATTGTCCTAAGAAATGAGCAATGTATCCACACTGTCAAAATTCAGTACAAAAATAGTGACAAAGCAGCTTAATTAAGAGTGCATTATTATGAATTTATAGTAGAATTTATATAAATTAATTAATTTTATTGCTTAGGTTGTTACTGTATACTATTTAACAATTAGTACAAAAGTATTTGATTTTAACAACTAGTAAGGCCATATCAGTGAGTACAAGAGCACTGCATGATGGCATAATATAAAGGATGTCATAAATACACATCATCATATGATATAACAATAAATATTCACTAAGATATAACAGCAGATATAACTGACCAACTGCAAAAGCAGAGAAAATTGTCTCTCAGAAATGCCCAGGTAGTATCTGGACATTTCTGACACACAATTTTCTCTCAATTTCTGACACACAAGTTAGGTACTCCAGTTAGTATACTACACGTGCTCCTCAGATTAGAAACATTCTAGTTATAAATATTTGTGCTTATGAATGTGAAATTTCATTTTCAAATTTCAGAAAATTTTTAAAAATCTTCAAGAATTTTAAACATGATGATAGCATAATGTTCTATCATGGTCTATAGATATATATGGTCCTGCCAGTCCTACCGATAACAAAGGGAAAACTGTTAAGGTCTAGATTTTAGTCGCTAGGGCGGTGTTAGAGTCAGTAGCTTAGCTAGAGCAGATGAATTTCTACACAGTTACATGTAGAAATCTTATAAATCAAACGTAACTTTGCAAATTATTTTTAGCAGGAATTTCGCTGTATTTTGATAAATTAGAATGAAAACACCTTAAAGTTATCCATTGACCATTTATAATATGATTGAAAGTCTTTATAACAAATCTCTGATCAAAATGAACATCGCATATTGAATCCTTAAACGTAAATTCACGATCTGCTCATGGTATAAGTTGTTTCTAATGCCTGAGTTGCTCATCGTTTCCTTGTTTCACCTTGAACAAGTGCCGTTTTTCCTTACAGGATTTATATCCTGATTTGCAGTTAGGAACAAAACAATATGGCATTTTTTGTCAAAAAATAAAATTAGTTCTATACAACAACTTATGTTACAAGTACCCATGCCGGACAGGTTGAAGGCAAGGGGCCAGACTAAGAGAGTGCCCTACTCAAACTAAGGTGTGTGGAATCGTGATGAGAGTTGAGTGGCACTGGGGTAGTAAAAGATGCAGTGTCTCTAATGATCCCTTCAGGGCACCTGGCGAAACCTTGTCGTAGTTAGCCTTCCGCTCGTATTGGCGGATAACCGGGCAGTGACTTTGTGTTTCCTCCAGTTTGTCCTTTTCTTATGGATAAAACTTCGGCAATTTTTGAAACTTTTTCTGGGGGGCTGCTTCTCTGCCCCTCTGTGGGGATGGTGGTTCTGGTACCTCATCTGAGGGAGCCGGGACCACTGGTGTGCCCCAGGGCAGTGGGATGGTAGAGCTCCTGGAGTTGTTATTGCCTCCAAGAGTAAACCTAGTCCGCAAAAGGCATGTTTGTCTGGAGCAGCTAGGCGAAAGCGAAGGAGGGTAGCAGGGAAGCTGCTAGCACCAGTTGTTCTCAGCTACCAAGCAGCTCTTCCCAACTATCTTCTTTGATTCTCCTGCTGATACCCCTAGTGTTGGAAAGAGAACCAGATCTGCAATGTCTACCCCCTCTTCTGAGGAGGTGAGGCCTGCTAAGAGGTCCCAGGCCTTTCAGCCTGGATCATATTTGGAAGCTTTGGCTTCTCTTCAGTTGTCCATCATCAAGGAGAGTTATCCAGACTCCAAGATGATGGCTAATGAGGTTGATCTTATTTTGGGAGAGATCTTGAGCAGTGTGGATGGATCCCTTCTGGGGAGATCTTGCCACTGCTAAGAAGCTATGTTTTGGACAATGGTGCACTCATTTATACTTATATGAATGAGTTCACCTGTCAGTGGCTCACTCAGCTTTTGGATGGGCTCTTGGGCAGGGAATTTGTCTAAGGGTTATCACTGCGAAAAACCTACCCAAGCCTGTGAAGGTGGCTTATCGCACTGCGGATACTCACATGTAGGATGCGAGTCAACTTTTGGCTCGACTCCAAGTATTCAATCCGGAGTTCAAGACTGAAAACTAGAGGGTCTTGGGTCGTAGTAGGGATGTTAAAGGACAGTGTTTAATTCTGATGGTTGATCTTGCTTCGGCAAAGGCCATCAAAGTGGCCAATTTTAAGGCTTTTTCTTGGGTCGATCAAGGGACCTTTAAGGTACTCTTGGATCCTAATTCCAAGTCTAGGAGACAGATAGCTTCAGTGATTGCCCCTGCAAAGGGGCATGAACTGGTCGGGCTCACCGATAAGGATCGGGTTTTCGTGGGTACCATTGGACCCTCTGACACCCAGTCAATGGAGGAGGGCGTGGATCCTTTGCCCACCTTAGACAGCTGTAATGTCATGGGTCTGAGGGTGATTCAGATCAATCTCCAGCACTCCCAAGCCGCTTCCGCCCTTTAGGGTTGGCTGCTCATGGGGGGCTGTAATGACCTCTTTCTTATTCAAGAGCCATGGCACTATAAGGGCCAAACTAAAGGAGGCTTCACTGTAAGGAAGATGACACTAAAGGAGCTTCACTGGCACCAAAGGAGGCTTCACTGTAAGGAAGGTGAGTTCTTTTCTTTTACTTCTTGTACTTCTGATAGAGGTCTGTTTCCAAAATTGGGCCAAAGCCATCCTAATGGGCCTAAGTCACCCCAGTTTACGGTATATTGTATATATTAACTTGCTGAAAAGTAATAACCTCCTAAAATTTTGATTTGCTAAACATATGTTAGAGTACTAACTGTTATGCATTCTTCTCATTAGACTTTCCTGCTTCACTGATACAAGTTTCAGACTACTATTGCTAGAGCTCCCTCGTTGGCTTCTCCATTTTGTCGTGGTGAGGGAGCTTGCGTGTTCCAATGATCCTGAGAGCTATGCCGGCAGTAGCTTTGCTACTGGTAGGGTCTCCCATGCCGGACAGGTTGAAGGCAAGGGGCCAGACTAAGAGAGTGCCCTACTCAAACTAAGGTGTGTGGAATCGTGATGAGAGTTGAGTGGCACTGGGGTAGTAAAAGATGCAGTGTCTCTAATGATCCCTTCAGGGCACCTGGCGAAACCTTGCCGTAGTTAGCCTTCCGCTCGTATTGGCAGATAACCGGGCAGTGACTCTGTGTTTCCTCCAGTTTGTCCTTTTCTTATGGATAAAACTTCGGCAACTTTTGAAACTTTTTCTGGGGGGCTGCTTCTCTGCCCCTCTGTGGGGATGGTGGTTCTGGTACCTCATCTGAGGGAGCCGGGACCACTGGTGTGCCCCAGGGCAGTGGGATGGTAGAGCTCCTGGAGTTGTTATTGCCTCCAAGAGTAAACCTAGTCCGCAAAAGGCATGTTTGTCTGGAGCAGCTAGGCGAAAGCGAAGGAGGGTAGCAGGGAAGCTGCTAGCACCAGTTGTTCTCAGCTACCAAGCAGCTCTTCCCAACTATCTTCTTTGATTCTCCTGCTGATACCCCTAGTGTTGGAAAGAGAACCAGATCTGCAATGTCTACCCCCTCTTCTGAGGAGGTGAGGCCTGCTAAGAGGTCCCAGGCCTTTCAGCCTGGATCATATTTGGAAGCTTTGGCTTCTCTTCAGTTGTCCATCATCAAGGAGAGTTATCCAGACTCCAAGATGATGGCTAATGAGGTTGATCTTATTTTGGGAGAGATCTTGAGCAGTGTGGATGGATCCCTTCTGGGGAGATCTTGCCACTGCTAAGAAGCTATGTTTTGGACAATGGTGCACTCATTTATACTTATATGAATGAGTTCACCTGTCAGTGGCTCACTCAGCTTTTGGATGGGCTCTTGGGCAGGGAATTTGTCTAAGGGTTATCACTGCGAAAAACCTACCCAAGCCTGTGAAGGTGGCTTATCGCACTGCGGATACTCACATGTAGGATGCGAGTCAACTTTTGGCTCGACTCCAAGTATTCAATCCGGAGTTCAAGACTGAAAACTAGAGGGTCTTGGGTCGTAGTAGGGATGTTAAAGGACAGTGTTTAATTCTGATGGTTGATCTTGCTTCGGCAAAGGCCATCAAAGTGGCCAATTTTAAGGCTTTTTCTTGGGTCGATCAAGGGACCTTTAAGGTACTCTTGGATCCTAATTCCAAGTCTAGGAGACAGATAGCTTCAGTGATTGCCCCTGCAAAGGGGCATGAACTGGTCGGGCTCACCGATAAGGATCGGGTTTTCGTGGGTACCATTGGACCCTCTGACACCCAGTCAATGGAGGAGGGCGTGGATCCTTTGCCCACCTTAGACAGCTGTAATGTCATGGGTCTGAGGGTGATTCAGATCAATCTCCAGCACTCCCAAGCCGCTTCCGCCCTTTAGGGTTGGCTGCTCATGGGGGGCTGTAATGACCTCTTTCTTATTCAAGAGCCATGGCACTATAAGGGCCAAACTAAAGGAGGCTTCACTGTAAGGAAGATGACACTAAAGGAGCTTCACTGGCACCAAAGGAGGCTTCACTGTAAGGAAGGTGAGTTCTTTTCTTTTACTTCTTGTACTTCTGATAGAGGTCTTTGGACTTGTGTTTTCACTAGGAATAACATACGTGTTTCACCCATCTGGGATTTCTGTTCTAGGGATCTTACCACAGTTCGGGTGAAGCTTGATGAGGGGTACTAGTAGGGAATTTATTGTTTCCTCTGCTTATTTCCCTTATGATAAAGACGAACTTCCACTGACACCTGAGTTCAGTCTTTGGTGGAATTTTGTCAAAAGAATCATTTTGATTTATTGGTTGGTGTCAATGTTAATTTCCATCATGTGGTTTGGGTAGCAAAGACATCAACCGAAGGGAGAGCACTTATTGGAGTTTCTGATGGGTACTACCTTTTTATTTTAAATAGGGGTAATGAACCTACTTTTGCTGTTGTTAACAGAAGGGAGGTCATTGACCTAACGTTAGGAACTCAGCATATTTCTAACCTAATTGAGAATTGGCATGTGTCTGGTGAGCCTTCTTCAGATCACAGATATATTTGCTTTAATTTACAGACTATGGCACTTAGTCAGGTTACATATAGAGACCCTCAGAGGACTAATTGGGCTTCCTTTAGAGAAGACCTTAAATTTAACCTGGGGGGTATACAGAGCAGATTTTGCTCGGTGGTGGATTTACAGATGACTGTTGATCAGATTCAACAGGCAATTCTCTTATCCTATCACCAAAACTGTCCTGTCAAGATTGCTCGCTCATCAAGGCGGGTTCCTTGGTGGAATGAATGACTGGGCAGTCTTAGGTGAAATGTTAGGTGGCTTTTTAATAAAACTAAGAGGACTGGTGATTGGGACACATATAGGAGTGCTTTCACTGGTTATAATAAGGCCATTAGAAAGGCTAAAAAATCTTCTTGGAAACAGTATTGTCAGGGAGGTGAGGATATACCCGAGATATCCACTTGTGAAGATAATGTCTAATGGGAATTTTTGCAGGGTTGGTTCTCTTAAGCTGCCTGACGGCAATATGACTAGTACTTGCAGGGACTCTTTAAAGAAACTTTTTGGGTACACTTTCCTGGGTCTATTTTGATTGAGAACTCATCCTCCTTGAAGGTGCAGTCTGACCTTGATTGATGTGATTATCATGCCACCAGGGAGGATTGGCGCCTGGTGAGGGGGATGATTAATCAGTCAATATTAGATGGGCTATAGGTGCTTTTAAGCCTTTTAAGTCGGCTGGACCAGATGGCATTTTTCCAGTGTTCTTGCAACAAGGCATTGATGTTCTGGCCTCTCCTCTTTGCTGTGTCTTTCGGGTCTGTTTGGCTTTTGGCTATGTTCCATGGTCATGGAGGCAGGTAAAGGTTTCCTTTATACCTAAGCCTGGACATAATTCTTATACCAAGGCTAAGTCTTATCATCTGATCAGTCTGATGTCCTTTTTATTGAAGACACTGAAGAGGTTGGTGGATAGATTTGTTAGGGATGGGGCCTTGTCTAGGATCCCCCTTTGTCGCAGTCAATTTGCCTATCAATCTGATAAATTGACTGAGCATACTTTTCATGAGGTTGTTTTTTTCATGGATGGGGCCTTGTCTAGGATCCCCCTTTGTCGCAGTCAATTTGCCTATCAATCTGATAAATTGACTGAGCATACTTTTCATGAGGTTGTTTTGCTTATTGAGAGGGCTATTGGATACAAGGAGATTGCCCTTGGTGCTTTCCTTGATATTCAAGGGGCTTTTAACTCTACTTCTTTTGAGCAAATTAGCCTTGTTGCTTTCAGACATGGAGTCAGTTCAACGATTATTCGTTGGATTGGCTCCATGCTGAGGCATAGGGTTGTTTTCAGTAGACTCTATGAGGAGGAAGTTATGATTCTCACTGACAGGGAATGTCCGCAGGAAGGGGTGCTTTCTCCCCTTCTTTGGTGCCTTGTGGTGAATGAGTTATTGGCTTTACTCAATGGGAAGAGTTTCTTCACTGTTGGATATGCTGATGACATAGCCATCATTGTAGTGGGGAAATTTCCTAGGACTGTTTCTGAGGTCTTTCAGACAGCTCTCAATACAGTTTCTTATTGGTGTAATAGGATTGGATTGTCTGTTAATCCAGCTAAGATTGTTATTGTATCTTTTACTCAAAGAAGACAGTTGGTAGAGTTAACTGAACTGACCTGCTTCGGTAAAAGGTTGCAGTTTTCTACCCAGGTCAAATACCTTGGCGTTATGATTGACAAGATTTGATTAGGAAGCTACATGTTGATTTTGTTGTTAGGAAGGCCTGTAGGGCCTTTGGGGCTGTAGGGGTATTTTGGGTAAGACTTGGGGTCTTAGGCCAGGGCTGTTGTTTGGATATATACCATGGTTGTGAGACTCATTCTTACTTATGGTGCCATTGTTTGGTGGCGAAGGGTCTTACTTAAGACTTGTAGGACTGAATTTCGGAAGATTCAAAGGCTGGCTTGTTTGGGCATTACTGGGGCTATGAAGACTGCTCCCAATGCTGCTCGAGGTTCTCCGGTGCATTTCTCCTTTGCATTTGTTTGTTGAGGCAAATGCCCAGGAGGGCTATTATAGGCTTCATTCTTCTGGGAGAGAGATTTCTTGGACCTATAAAGTGGAGCATTTGTCTTTTGAGTGGGACAGGATACACTGTAACATTCTTAGGATAATTAAGGATTATATGGTACCTAGATTTAACTTCTGGCCTTTCACTGTTGTTTTTCCCAGTATGGAGGGCTGGGGAGGGGGATTTGGGACCAGTTTCAAGGGTGGTTTGGTCTGGTTTATGGATAGTTCTAAAACCACTACTAGTGTTGGGGCGAGGGTTTACTGCGAGGGGATGTGGATGTTTTATTCCTATTCCGTTGGGCGGTTTGCCACTGCCTTTCAGGCAGAAATTTTTGCTATTTCTGCATGTGTTAGAATCAGTCTTGATAGGGATTATGCTGGTAAGCATAATTTTACCAAAGCCATAGACATTCTGAAACTAATAATACATAATTAACCAATTTGAGAATGTTAGTGTCAAACTAATCGGATAAGTAAAGAGAAACTAAAGCACTATGCAAAATAGAATCTTTATTTCAGAAAGAAATGCTTTCGACCTTTCTCAACAGGTCTTCGTCAGCTGACGAAGACCTGTTGAGAAAGGTTGAAAACGTTCTTTCTGAAATAAAGATCTATTTCTGCATAGTGCTTAGTTTGTCTCTTAGCACATTTTTATCCTATCTGATAGTCAGGCTGCTCTTAAAGCACTTGATAGTTTCCGATTTGTTTCAAAGCCTGTTTGAGAATGTCATCTTCTCATTGAGGAACTGGCCACCAAGAACAGGGTGCAGCTTGTTTGGGTACCGGGGCACAAGAAGATTGGGGGCAATGAGGTTGCTGATAGGCTTGCCAAGGAAGGGGCTTCTCATCCCTTTTTTGGACCTGAACCTGTTCTGGGCATTGGATCTGATGCTTTTGGGCAGGTCTTCAAGGACTAGTTGGCAGCCTAGCATCTCATTTTCTGGAGGTCTATCTGTGGTCTTAGGCAGGCAAAGCTCTCATTTTGGGTTGCTCTGCTCAGCAAACTAAGGAGTTGCTTTCACTGAACAAACTTGAGGTTAGAATTGTAACAGGTCTTACAGGACACTGTCATCTTAGAAGACATCTTCACTTGATTGGGCTCATTGATACCCTATTTATAGAAGATATCAGTATGAGAAGGAAACTTCTCTTCACATTTTGTATGAATGTGTGGCCCTTTCATGCACACGACGCTCTTCCGATCTACATTTTGTGTGAATGTGTGGCCCTTTCATGGCTTAGGCTACATCTTGTGTGAATGTGTGGCTTTTTCTTGGCTTAGGCGTGATCTTTTTTCTTGCTCTGGAGGATCTTGCTACTGTCCCATTGAGGAAAATACTGTTGTTTGTTTTAAAGACAGAACTTCTTCTGGGATGATTTGATTGGGTGCACAATAGATCATTGTTGGTCGCAGTGCTTGGGCTGGGAAGGCTTCTCCCTTTTTTTCTACTACTACTATTGCTAGAGAGCTTTGAGCTATAGCCAGAAATATAGCAATGTAACAGCACTATGTCATTGCATCTGGAGAAGTGAGTGGTGATAAAATTTCTAACTGCATAAAATGTGTCCCCAACTAACATTCATTGGAGAATGAAGGTTGTTTATAGGAATGAATGCATAGACATCAGTACGGTGCAACATTGGGCTGTTCATAATGAAGAATAAAGTGGTTTTGCACTCAACTTGTGTGACAAAGAATGGAATGAAAGGCTGCATACTGTAAATGATGTAGCTCATCGGAATCATGTTGATGAATTCATTAGAAGGAATTGTCATATAACACAGGAACAGTTATCAAACAAATGCGACATATCACAGGAGCATGTGCAGGTGATAATCACAGAATTGGGATTCCAAAAACTTTGTGCACGATAGATTTAGAAGGAATTGTCATATAACACAGGAACAGTTATCAAACAAATGCGACATATCACAGGAACATGTGCAGGTGATAATCACAGAACTGGGATTCCAAAAACTTTGTGCACCTCAAATGCTCATTCCTCACCTGAAATAGAAGAGATTGGACATTACCAACAATTGCTTCTGTGCTACAAACATGTATGTGATGGTTCTTAAAAATATTGCAAAAGGGATGAAAGCTGGTTACACCATTTCAACCCTGAAAGCAAGAGAATGTCCATGGAGTTCCATCACAAAAGATCACTTGTGCCAAAAAAGTTCAAGACTTGTACTATCAGCAGGCAAACTCATGCTTCTTCTGAGATATTCAAGATATGGAATATTTGAAATCCATGACTACTGGTACTACTATAAATTCTGAAGATATTGTGCAATTCTCAGAAAAATGAAAGCATAAGTTTGAAGAGTTCATCCATATATGAAAAGCAGCTTTTCTTTCAACATGAAAACACCTGACTACACACCAATGCAATGACAACTAGAGAAATTCAGCATCTTTATTTCACTATCATAGTTCATTTGCCATATAGTCTCAACCTGACTCCATCAGGTTTTCATCTGATCCCAAAACTTAAAGAACATTTGAGAGGATTTCACTTTGATTTTGAAGATGCAGTGAAGAGAGAATATGAGGATGTGATTCCATTGTCAAAATGATTAATTCTATAGTGAAAATATCAAGAAATTGGTCTCCCGTTGGCAGAAATGTGTTGCCAGAGTGATTATGTGGGGAAATAATTATACAGATATCAATAATAAAGTGGTAGAAAGTTACCTGCTTTTGTTTTATTCAAATAATTATACCTGTTTTCAAATAAAAAATAGGAAAAATTACTTTTCAGCATGCCTTCATATATATATATATATCAATCATCTTCAAAAAAATTGTATTGAAAAACATTGCTTTAAGTACTTGTATAAATGAATTTCCAAGATAAATTAAACTGATATTTTGTCTAAAATAAAGCAATACTTATTTTTACCTGTATCCATAAAACATGGAGAAGTCACTTTTTCTTCTTTTATATGAATTGTGGAATTATCAAACCTTAAAAATATTAACAAAAAACTTTTTAAATTAATTATTTAAAAATAAATCATTAAAGATATTTAAAATACATTTTATATTACCTTTGCAATAATGAGTCAGTTCCAGATGTGCTAACAAGATCTTGAATTTGAAGAGACTGCTCAGTTTTTTCAATCTGTTCAACTAGATCATCATAACCTTTCTCTTTAGCCATAGAAAGAGGATTCCGCCCTTGATTGTCTGTCACTTTAACAGCTGTTCTGTTCCATTGGTAAAGTAACAGTGCTACTTCTTTATGGCCACGTTCACAAGCCCACATCTAAAACAAATT
Source organism: Olivierus martensii (assembly GCA_000484575.1). Classification (NCBI taxonomy): domain Eukaryota; kingdom Metazoa; phylum Arthropoda; class Arachnida; order Scorpiones; family Buthidae; genus Olivierus; species Olivierus martensii. The sequence goes on along the minus strand of AYEL01089751.1, from coordinate 35,547 downwards.
TTATATTTTCAATATTATATTTAAATTTTAAAGCTATGAAAAATTTCCATTAAATTATGTAAAACAATATAAATTATAAGACTTTTCAATTAAAACACATTAACTGAACCTAATTCTGGCCTAAATTAACTATTTATGATAACAAAATTTTAATAATTTGAAATTTTTTGGACTAATTAGCAAACAAATTATAATTTTAACTACCATATACTCATTTATAACTCCGACTTCAGAGTTTAAAAATTGATAAAAATTTGAAACCAGTATATAGATATAACTCCATCATAAGTCGAGGAATATTTTGATAATCCCATTATAAGTTAAAAATGACCATAATGGTAATCATTTTAGAACTAATAATAGACAATGGAATACTGAAACCTTTAAGATGGTATAATCTTCCAGATTTGATCCTGGATCATTAAGGTTATAAAATCTGAAATTGAATCCTGGCTCCAAAACGAAAAAACATCCAAAATTGAACCTAGATCCCCAAGATATAAGTGATAGCTTTATTACATTTTTAATAAAACAAAAAAGTATTTCTAGTCAATATGCTATGAAAATAGCCAAGTTTGGAATATTGTAAGAGAAATTGCAAGATTGAAATATCTTAAGTAAAAAACTATCTGTATAAATCAACAGGTAACTTTTAAATATTAGAACAATGTGACATTCATTGAAATAAACAGATAATTTTTTTTTATAACTTAAAAAATTTTTCAAATCCAATTCACTATTAGAATAAATATAGCCACTTAGACAAAATTTCAGACATATAGTATTGAAATGTCACAATATAATTTTTTCAAATCCAATTCACTATTAGAATAAATATAGCCACTTAGACAAAATTTCAGACATAGTATTGAAATGTCACAATATAACTAAGAAAAAGCTTGGTAGAGAGCAGAAACAATCGCATCCAGTTGCATTTCTCTATAATATAATTTTAATCAAATGTCTTGTTGAGTAGAAAATATCAAAAGAAATATTAAACATTTCCACCATTTCCTAATCTGAATAAAAATATTTAATAAAGTTTAAATGATAAAAACCTGGAACCAAACATACAATGGAAATCCTGCTGTAACTGATAGAAGTGGAAAGCCAATCAACATATATACGATTCCCTGAGTACAATCTGATTTCTAAATTTGGCTGTAAAATGATCATCTTGTATTTTCTAAATCATCATCTATCAGAAAATGCACAAATTATCAATCAGAAATATCAATACATAGATTATTATATTTCTGTTTAATATCAACTAATGATACGGAGTAGCTGAAAACTAAGAGGCCCCCACAAAAACGTCGACGGGGCCTGTCTTTTTAATTTATTGATATAATTTATAATAACCAACATAGAGCACTAACGGCAATAGTGACTTCAAAAAAACTTATTTATTTCAAAATAATGAAGTACTTTCGGTCTATCAGCTAGACCATCATCAGTGTTTGCACTAACTTATAAAGAATATAATAACTGTTAGTGCTCTATATAAATAACCATTAGTGCTCTATACTGGTTATTGTCTTAGTGTTATAGGCAGTTTATATATCTTGTTACAACTGATATAATTTATTTCAAATGCTATCTAAACTCTGTAACGCAGGGTATTGATGTGCATTTATAAAAAATGTCGGCGTAAAAATGATTTGCTTAAACGTAAATGATCGAAACCCTGTAACTCTGGATGTCAACGTTTATTTATAAGGATGTCGACATAAAATGCCTAACACAAACTAATTTATTAATAAGGTTAATACATGAAACTTTATACAGATGAAAATAATTTTATTATATATACAAATTGTAAAACTTTTAAATAGATCTATTGTACATTGATTTAAATAAACGTAATTTTATTTGGACAAATTAAACAACAATTAAATACATTAGAATTTAATCAATCGCTGCACCCGGAAACATAAAAAATGTAAGTGAAAACAATACATAAATTGTAAATTAATGCTAACTAAGTTTTAGAGTTCCAGTTAATGAATGCTGATGCCCTGTGTAAAATAGGTTTAATTGTTCTGCGTTAAAATCAAGGTTATTGGGGACTATTGTTTGGGTTTTAGAGGTTTTTTCTTCAGGGTGAGTTGGGGCCCCGTGAAGCTTGGGTCCCCCGCATTGCGGGGTCTGCTGACCGTCAGCTATGCCACTGATGATAAATATACCATATTTGTAGCATCATACTTGCTAAAAAAACTGATCTACATATTTACATATCTACTGATTTCTAATAAGTTATATAATAATATAATTTCTAATAAATTGTGAAACACTGATAAATTAATATTTTTAAATATATTTAAAATGAGCATTCATTTGTATCCATATATTTTTAATAATAGAATTGGGAAGAAATAAGTATCTTTTAGGAATAAATATAATGAATTCCACTGCTACCATAGAATGATATACTAGCACAGACGAATGCAATCATTTTATCTATTTTTGATCATATTTGTGCAATGTCTGATATTTAAATAACTATAAAAATATAAAATATTATGTACTGCTAATACATAATATTTAACAAAAAAAAATTAAAAGAATCAATTAGATGATCATCTTTTTTTATGAACCGAATATGTCAGATTATGCAGCTGATGCAATTAAGCTAATGAATCTTACTATTTTTTCTATCTTATCTTTCTATCTTTGACTCATACCCTCTTCTTCAAAATTTTTCAGAAAAGTTTTTTGGCTATAATATATAAATTATTATATACATACATATATTATATATTAGGGGTGGCCAAACTTCATATCACTACGAGCCACATAAGAGAATCTCAAATACTCAACTTCATGTTACCATGAGCCTCATAGGAGAATCTCAAATACTCGAGAGTTACATTTTCTTTCTGGATGAGTGAGAATGGCATCAGTTTTTCGGGTAATCTTAATAATGATTTCAAAAATTGTTTATTTCAGATGCATACTATTTTTTGCAATAGATAAAAATATAATATATCTGTAATTTGTTTAACTTAAGTATTTGTTTCAATTTTAATGTACTTACAACTCTTTAAAAGGAACTATTTTTTTTTATTTTAAAATGTTTTCAGTCTTACTTTGAGACCCTCATCAGTAATCTTTAAACATATTCTTTTTTAACGACCGCTTTAGAACATTATAATTCTTTTAGAATGCAGTTTTCAAAAATTTAACATTGATGATAATAATCAAACTAACTGCTTAAACTCTCTAAAACATAATACTAAAAGACAGCACTGTACGCAGTAGAGAATAAATCAAAAAAACATTTATTCATGGAACTAATGCTTTCGGCATGTTCTGCCATCTTCATTGTTAGGGTTTTAGAGGTTTTTTTCAGGGTGAGTTGGGGCCCCATTTTCTTCAGGTTCCAAATTAGAGAATAAATAATAATAGGAACAAATTTGTTATGATTTGGAACCTGAAGATGGCAGAACATGCCAAAAGCGTTAGTTCCATGAATAAATGTTTTTTTGATTTATTCTCTACTGCGTACAGTGCTGTCTTTTAGTATTATGTTTTAGAATTGTTTTCATTTTTTAAAAGTTTTTTATATTCTTATTGATTATTGAAATAGTTAAAATATTCATATAAACAACCCTTCTGTACGATGTTTTTACATAAAATGGCGGCAAAAAGTTTTTGTCATATATATATGGTTTTTTCGTGTTCATACAATATTATTTACATATTACATTTTTGCACACCAACGCCATGACATCGGGAGGTTTTAAGATCATTGTCATTAATTACGTTCATGTTTACCTTTCTTTTTTTCTACCTCCAAAGCCTCGGCTGTGCTTCCACCTATGTTGCTCAAGATATTCCTTATTATTTTGGTACTTTCCCAATCTATAACAACATTCTCTTCATATGTTTTAATGGCCAGGGCAGAATTTAGTTACCTGTTTTTATGTCCGTTTTGTTCTCTGTTACTAGTAAAGATTTATTGAAATTTAAGGTATTATATAAGCAATGCATTAGAGCAGAAGAACGCTATTTATTTTTAAAGGAATGTCAGATGAATAAGGTCTTGCCTATGTCAATATTTAGAATTATGCTACCAATCCGATCTAACAATATCCTAGAGGAAGTTAAGATGCCTCAGATACACAACGATATATATTGTATATATATATACAGTTTTTTCATGTTCATTCGATATTTACATATTAGATTTTGCGCACCATCGCCATGACATTGGGAGGTTTTCGGGATCGTTGTCATTAATTACATTCATGTTTATCTTTCTTTTTTCTACCTCCAAAGCCTCAGCTGTGCTGCCACCTACATTGCTCGAGATATTCCTTATTATTTTGGTACTTTCCCAATCTATAACAACATTCTCTTCATATGTTTTAATGGCCAGGGCAGAATTTAGTTACCTGTTTTTATGTCCGTTTTGTTCTCTGTTACTAGTAAAGATTTATTGAAATTTAAGGTATTATATAAGCAATGCATTAGAGCAGAAGAACGCTATTTATTTTTAAAGGAATGTCAGATGAATAAGGTCTTGCCTATGTCAATATTTAGAATTATGCTACCAATCCGATCTAACAATATCCTTAAGGAAGTTAAGATGCCTCAGATACACGACAGATGCAAAGAGGGATTTTTTTCAGGCTAAAAAAACAAGTTTGTAAATTTAGAGTCTCACTTTAAAAATGCAAGTGATGGACAGGCTACTGGAGAAATCCAGGACATCAAATTGCAGTTGGATGATTATACCCAATATATACGTCGTAGGTATGTCAAGAAAATAAAATGGATATTCTGTAATCAGCTGCGAAAGAGAAGCATACTGAAACTGACTATAGACCATGTCTTAACTGCTGTTGACGACATACAGGTACCTTCCCCAGTAGCAGAACTTATTCTAAAAGGACCTAATTGTGCTGTTGAAACAACCCTCAAACCAACTGATATTGCACCTCAATTGGAGCCTCTTCTAACTGTATATGATGAAGCGCAACGTGAAAAGATAAGATGGGAAATAATTAACCAAAAGATCAAATATAATAAATCTAGAAAATATTCAGACAAGAAAAAATTCGAAGCAGCTAAATCATATACTAGACACTGGTTGAAGGAAGAAGATATAATATGTACTAGGGAGGACAAAACTAAAAAGCTGGCTTTTATACATAAGAACAAGTACAAGGCTTTTCTACATGACTTCATACAAAAATCGGAATCAGAAAAATTAACACAGGACCCTACAGATGAGCTCGCAAGAAAAGTTAATAGAATCATAACGCCAAAAGGGTTTCCCAAATGTTGGAATGTCAGTAAAATTGACTGCCCGGTACCTCCAAGATTATTCGGTTACATAAAACACCAGTGATGTTAAAACCAATGGTAGATAAGACGTCATCACCCCCTTTGCAAATTATAGAGTTACTTAACATATTATGATAATATTTCAAACTAGTAAACCCATAGTCATTAACAGCTAAATTTGGAAAACTTCTTTAATAAAAATTATACTTTTTGTGAACCACCTTCCAGAAACTGATATAATTTATTTGCCTCAACTTGAAAAATATGAATCAACAATTTATTGCTGAGTGAGCTTTTCAGCACTCATTACTGGATTAAATTCATTATCACTAATACACTCTAATCAATACTAAACAGGGGATTAACCATTTTCAAATTACGTAAATCAACTCAACCAAACTTCCCCTGGCAGACAAAGTCTATATTAAATTTTCAACGATTATTTTTGAATTAAAGCTATGGTGCCACTATCTGTTGAGTTAATAATTAATTAATTAAATTTTTAGAATTTAGAACTAAGGTGGCACCATCTAGTGATTAATGATTATACTATTAATCATTAATTACTAGATGGCACCACCTTAGTTCTAAATTCTAAATAAATTGCATTAACCAATCAAAAAGCTTACCAATTGCATTGTCATCATTTCTCATCTTATGCAAATAATTGGGATAAAAGTTTTTTAAGTGCTTTGGATTTTGCATAAGTCAGGAAAATAATTTTTTTAACAAAAATCCTGAATCAAAAACTCTTAGAGCTAAGTGGACTACAATGAATGCACCTACACAACATTATGGCACCATATTGTTCCTTGACTTGAAGCAAGGCAAGGCCACATGGAACAATATAGTACCAGTAATATGATACTTAAAATCAACAAATTTTATACAAAAACATAAATAAATAAAGTAATATGGAATTTTAATAATGTGAACATGCTCAAAATTGTAAAGTAGATATTTATGCTCCATATCTGAAAAAAATATAAAAAAGTTATAGAAAATATTTTACATAAAATCAAATATTACTTAAGTCAGGGAGAAATTGTATTAACTTAAGATTGTAGTTGTAACTTAATAGCATTGTAAATTATAACTGTATAAAAATGTACTAGAGATAAACAACAAAAAAAAATTTTTTTTTTCTATTTTATATTTAATGAATATCTATAATACAGTAATACAGTATACAGTCATATCCTGCCTTACAGCATTAATTCATTCCAAGACTCATGATTTAAGTCAAAAAATGACTTAAATCGAATAAACTTTTTAAAAAACAACCTAGACCCTCTATAAACACCTATAAATAACCCTATAACATTGCTAATAAGATTTTATGCTGTTAAATAATTTTATAGATTATTTTGTATATTTTAACATTCATTTTTATGTTATTTTGCCCCTTTTTTTATTGGTTTTTAAATGATTTTTAAAATTTTTATGAGTTTTTAATGCTCGCTGGCTGATGTAAAGTTGTATAAATTGACATTAAGGCTGGATCTCACAGGCATAAATTGTGGCATTAATATGTTGACATAAGTGAGTCACACAAAATGTCAGGCGTACTGACATTTTGTATAAGCATACGTTGAGACATAAATAAACAACATTGTTTAGTTATTGGCCCATTACTATAATATCATTTGAAGTTACCTGATTCAATATAGATAGTGAAATTCAAGAACTGTTTTTTATTTATCAATGACTTCATTCATAAAATTATTGAATGCTATAATTTTGCAGTCACAAAATTCAAAATCTAAAAGAACTATATGAATGCATCTCAGAGAACAACAAAGTTTCAACAACCAGCTCATACTCAAATGGATGAATAGTCAATGTACACTCATACGTGGCACAGAAAACTAAACAAAAGTCAACTTTGGTATAAAGACACTACATCTAGCTATATGGAGGAAGTGATATCATCAGCATCGACACACCAGCATATTTACATCACATTTTATGCCTATGAGATCCACCTTTTAGTAGACTTTTATTTTTTCCTGTTATTATTAAAAAAACTGATGTAAATAGAAATGGCTTAAATTAAAGTATGGCTGTACACAACATATATATTTTTTTGTTATATATCTCTAGTTATTTAGTTTTTTAGTTGTATATCTTTTTATTAATTATAATACTTACTAATGGTGTACAGTCATGTTTATCTCTACTTAGAGCATCAACTTCTGCCTCAAGAATAAGAGAAGGATTTTCAGCTCGCCAATGCAGCAAAGAACAGACTAAACGACTATATCCAAGTGCTGCAGCTAAATGAAGTAATGTTAAACCAGGACAAGAGGAATATATCAGAGGGCTTGCATCATAACGCTGAACCCATGTGGCACTCATTAAATGTTGGCACAAAGACACTAATCGGTCTTCAAATGAATTCTCTTTTCCAAACATTACCTGCTTAAAAAGTAATAATTATTTAAATTTTTTCTTTCTTGTAAATTAAAAAAACAAAATTTCAAATTTTATACCTGTGAGAATAATGAAGAAACTTCATTTTTATCTTGATTGTTAAAATTAATTTTTCCTCCCATTAATTCCAACCTCTCCAGCAATGAAAATTTTAATGTAGTTTCTAAATAGTGAAAACAAGAGAAGATAATTTATTAATAAATTAAAATAAGTGTTCATTAAAACAATAAAATTTAAATTGCCTTCAACATCAAACCAATTATCTGTTTTTTGTGTAATAGAACAAGGTTGATGCCTATATTCAAATGTTACAGAATTAGAAATAACAAAGCCATCACAGGCAACTTGCAATGAAACTAATCCTGCTTCATGACCTACAAAAAAAAATTATTTTGTATTTCATGATAAGACATAATTTATTTAAAAATTTAATAAAAAAACTTTACTTGGACAATAACACCTCAATACACCACTCTGTACCAAAGTAGTAGGTACACTAATTCTATCAAATAATACTGAGTAAGGAGATGATGTAGAATACCATGGTCCAGTGACCAAAACTTTTACACCTCCCTATAAATATATCAAATATTGTATTATATTTAATATAAATTATTTTTACAATGCCAATAAAATTTATTTGAATACAGGTAATTCCTAACTTCATAATTTAATTCAGAACCTGGAAATTGCTCATAAAGAAAGAATTCATAAACCAAGAAGCAACGTCTTGTAGAAAATGTTAAAATCAGAAGTTTCATTTTCACTAATGAAATATGATTATAATAAAATTAAGTTAAGGTAAAGTGACCAGATATCCCGTATTTGAGTTGTCTCTCTCTCTCTCTCTCAATGAAAACTGTCCTGGAAAATATCCAAGATTGGACATGTAATCTTTTTAACATTTTTGCTATTTCCTCTACTTCATATTAAATGACAATATTGTTATTAACTGGCAACAAATGTTTCTACTTGTATGTGACAAGTATTGAAGAGATAAAAATACTATTATGGAGGTTGTTACAGAAATATCCAATTTCAAATTCAAATTAAAAGAAATAATGGATATGCAGTATCTAATAAAAATAAAGAATAAGCTAAATAAGTAAGATAAATCGTTTATTCAAAAACATTTTCGCTTATCCACGTAGCCTGCCTTCTTTACTTTTAAATTTTAAATAATGGATTATGCATATCCATTATTTCTTTTAATTTGAATTTTAAATTAAGCCACGTAGCCTGCCTTAGTTGAGGTGGGCTACGTGGATAACTGAAAACATTTTTAGATAAACAATTTATCTTACTTATTTGGCTTATTGTTCACTTTTATGTAATATTGAAAGTAAGAAGTATTTCAGTATGCAGTATTACCATTCACTGTACATCACTGATGAAAGGTGAATAGAAATATTTAATCACTTTGATAGGAACAACATATCATTCAGGAATATTAAGAAAATAATTGAATTTGCATATGTTGGCCAGGCATCAGTGGTGCAACGGAGTGTTTCAGTGGTAAAAAAAAGTTTTAGATCTCAAAAAAAAATATAAAAAATACAGTTGAGTGCAGAAATGTTGAAAGCAATATTATAAATTAAGTGCAATTTTTCCAATTCCTATGAAGAATTTTATAAAAATATTTCAAGTAATAAAGATTTATTAAAAATTTCACTCTGAGAAAAAAATAAATAATAAATATATTATTTATATGTATATTATTTGTTATATAGATGGTTGTATCTATATGGTCATTTTTAATATTTTTTTGTATTCATACTGTTACTTTATTTGTAGTTAATTTTTTTGTTATGAAAAGAAGAATGTTTTTTATTTATTTTATTAATTTAAGTAAAGGACAGCACAATGGATATGGCCAAGATATTTTGTCAGGTCCTGACACCAGGAGAGTTTAAATTTATATTTCTCCAGCACAGAGTTTGGCTAAGAAACTAGACTGAGTTAAAAATAATAATTCCGAATAAGGCCACACGGTTAAGTGGTACAGGGATCCAGGAATGAAGGATTGACTCAAATAACTGCATTATAACAATAACAATTATTTATTATAACATAGCATTCTATAATTTGAAGCAGTTCACAATAAGCATTTATGTTTAAGCTAACAACTAATATATTTTTCTAAGAGAGGGGTGAGTTCCATAATTCCACACAATACCTGGGAGAAGTTTTGCCAACAGTATCCTAATACATCTTGCCATAATCCATAATTCGTCACTAAGCACTAAATGTTTAAACATTCACAAGTTCAATAGTTCACACACACACAAACATTTGTTTTCGGCAACTGTCGTTATTGTCCACTATTCTCATCATACATCTTCGTCGCCATTTTCCGTTGTTGCTGTCAATTCTATTCATAGATCAGCTATCCTCGCCATCTTCATCGTCGTCTCTGTCGACTACCACCAATGGGGCAGGTTGAACTCCAGTCGTTAAAACTTACATTTTCATTTTTCTAGTTCACCACTAAAATTCAACTTCTTCTCCTAACTTCACTATCTGCCTCTCTCATCACTTCTTCTTTTTCACAACCAGGAACTCACTGAATTTATTCTTTCTTTGAACAAGGAACAACTGGTGAATCTTTTCCCATGATTAACAAGGAACTAGCATTCTCTATTCGAAGTTCCTTGTTTGTTATGATTAATTTTTATTAATTTGTTTAATTATTTTCTTTTATACAATATTTTATATTTAAAGTTTAAATTTAAAGTTTAATACAAAACAGCAGGGGTCTCCTGGATCTTAGATTTATCAGAAGTATGTATTTTTACTATTTTTTATATTAATAAATACATAAAAAGATAGATAAAAGATATTTTAATGACTCAACTAAATAAGCTAAAAAAATGGTGTCCTCACCAATGTGCTAAGCATTTTTTTTTATTTTTATTTGGACATGTCCTGCATTCCAACATAAAACACCTGGTACTTTAGTTAAGGTCATCAAATTCAATTGTTTATGATTAAATAATGATTTATTTAGCTAAGAAAATTAAAGCAATCTTTAAAATCAAGAAAATTATAATAATAAAGAAATTATTTATATCATGTAAATGTTAAATAATTTTTATTTTTCATTATTATTAGATATAAACTTTTATACTAATAAATTGCTATTTTAGACAGAAATCAGAATGAAAGTTATTTACATAATATGCAAGTAAACCAGGAAGCATGCTACTTCTGTTTTTCAGCTACCATTTTGATTTTTTCAATTTTATAGCAGACAATAAAGTTTGTGCTACAAACCCAATTGTACAATATTGTATAGCTATATTTGTGGTTTATAGATGTCCTTTAATGAATGAGTAGCATTTATTTATTATAATTAAAGTTCATATTTTCAATTTTTTTGACACTTCATATTTGAAAAAGAACTTGCAAACCCAGGAACTCATAAACTGAAAACTTCCTATATTTTAAATTCCAGTTATTCCTTATTAACTGCAGAACAGTATATAGTAAAACTTGATTATAACAAGCATTATAACTGAGTTTTACTGAGAAGAATTGCTCATTATAAACATTATTTGTTATATCCAAGAATGTAAAACATCTACATGCATATGAATTATTTTACATAGTCTTTTTTAGATGTTAATACCAGATTTACCTAACAAAGTTTCTCCTTTTTATTTTATTTTTCTGTGCAGTATTAAAAGGAAGATTAAGCAAAATTTTAGCACACTGATGACCAATCTTAGTGCAAATTTATGCTAATCTTGATTGACTGTTTTTTAAAAGTTTCTCTAAAATTTATGACTGATTATATTCATTTGAAATTTTTAGGGATAAGAGAAAAATAATTTCCTATTCTGCTGAAAAAAAAATAAAAATTTTTTGAAGTTAAATGAAATTGATGTTTTATGAAATCTTGAAATATTTTATAGTTTCTTGTCTAACAGATTTAGATGATTCATTGAATTCTAAACCTTTGATGATTAAAAAATAAACAAATAACCTCTTTAACAGATGCACAACTCAAGTATCATCTAGAAAACATCAATCTCTTATAGACAAAAAGATTGAAGAGCAAAAGTGGTGCTGGTTTGATTTCGTCTTAGGAAAAAAAAATAAATAAAACTTCAACATTTGCTCATAGATGGAAGCATTTGCATTGAATGTATAAATAACAGTATTATGTTATGCACCAAAGAGCTGTGGATGTGTTAGATACAATGACAACTTTACATTGAATTGATTTGCCTGTATTTAAAGCAGATTTGGTCAACAGTGTGTTAATAAGATTCAAAAATTTCTTCTTAGAGCAAATATAAGAAAATAAATCTATATAATAATTTGTTTATTTTTATTAGTATCATGTACATTTTTAGACTGAAATATCTTGAAGACTATGCAATGAAATTTTATAAATCCTTTTGATTTGCATTTCTATGAGTTGCATTTAGAATTTGAAATTATTAAATGTCTTTTTAAAATATCTATTCTAAAAAACTTTATGTTATTTGACAGATCAGTGGTGTCAAACTCAAATTGCATATGCCAAAAGCACAATTCAAAAGGAAATAAAGGGCTGAATATATTAAAACAAAATTACAATAAAAAGGGAAAGTAGTACTAGTCATTGATAGCACAGCACAGATCAAGTACAGTATGCTTTAAAATTTTACATTGCTATTTTATTAACGTTAAATTCTAATAATTTTCCAACTGTAATATTTATTTAAGCAAACAGCTAAAACATCTTTATGGGCCATACAAAACTGCTTTGCAGACTGCCAGTTTGAGATCACTGTGATAAATAATATAGTGGATCTGCCTAGAATGTTTGCTTTCTGATGGATTAAGTTATATCATTACTTTATCTCTCAAATGATAAGCAGAGCCGGATTTGCATTTTTAGGGGCCCTTAAGACGAGCAAGACTTTGGGGCCCCTAAAAATTCAAATCAGTTACTTCTAATTTTAAAGGCTCCTTATAACTTATAAGGAACCTTTAAAATTTTACTTTCTATCTAGCACTTTAATAAAAAAACCCATTTTTTCTTATTAAAAGCTTATAAAAGTTGAAAACTGATTGATAGTTTTGGGGCCCCTAAAATTGCGAGGCCCTAGGACACGGCCTAGTCGGCCTATTCGTAAATCCGGCCCTGATGATAAGTATGCATATTTTAATACTTAAGGAGGACATATAGTGTTTAAATAACAGAAAAATCAATAAATTGTACAAATACCAAATGGAAGATGTTTATCATTTACAAACATCTTCCATTTTAAGGTATCTCTATGGTTTTTTTAATCAACAATGTTTGTGATTCACACTATTTCCTGTGTAAGGGAAAAAATTGAAACTTCCTTTCTAATCTGTACAGCAAGTAAATAGTTCAATTAAATGACTTTAGAGAAATTCAGAAGCAGTGAGTGAATAATTGATCATCAATCAGCCTGACTATACACATCACCTCATCCATTCACCTTGGTTGATAGCTTATACCTGTAAACAAAATATCAAAATATGTTCATCTTTAAATTTCTCTAAATTATGTCTCAAAGTATACCAATCTATAATTGTGTGTCAAAATTAGGCAGTTCTATTTGTGAAAACACTTGTAATGAATATATGTCAATGATCATTTCTTGGAATAACAAAGAGCAATAGGCACATAGCACAATGATCATCCACCTGTGGATTGATCATTGGTTAGACTAATAGAATAGTAACAAAATAAAAAAAAAAACATTTATTATTATTATTTATTATAAGTTATCAGCAAGATGATTTTGAAACCAAGAGAATACAATTTTAATGATTGTAGTAATGCCCAGCATAAGTAGTTCCAAACAAAAAAGGTCAATATAAAATCAACATTCACAAAAAAGATGGGATCAAATCAGTGACATTTTCAAGATATACAGTTTTATAGATTAGTAAATGGTCATTATTACGACAAAGTTAAAGATTCACTCCCAGCAACATATGATAAAATGGGCAATCAACAGTTCTGTTGTATTAAAGATTCATAGAAAAGGATATGTATATCCTGAAAACAATACTGATTTGACCTTTGGTCCTTTTGTGAACTTTTACCAATAGATTGATTTCTTTTGTTGGGCTTTATAATCATTGCAATTATATGAGAGGAAGCCAAAAAGTTCTTACCCTCACCTTGTTGTTTATGGGCTATAGATCTGTAATTGTAAACAATGATAGGTTATTATCTTAAATAAAAGTAAACAATAAGCCAAATAAGTAAGATAAATCGTTTATTCAAAAATGTTTTCAGCTATTCATGTAGCCTGCCTCAGTTGAAATACAGACCAAAGAAGTTGCTAATATAAATACTTTTTTTTTGTTTTGACAGATCTGTTTAACCAGAGTTACAAGCATGATAGTAGAAGGTGTCATGCTGAACAAATTGAGTATTGAACCATAATATGGCTCTTTCATCTTCAAAGGAAAATTCACAATCAATCTATGGAGAGATGTCAGCTATGCATGGTAAGGAACATTCATCATACAAGACAGTGAAACAATAGAAATAGGAATTCAAATATGATCACATCAATCTACATAATGATCCAAGTCAGTGTTTTCCAAACTGTGGAGCATATCCCACTAGGGGGGTGAGAGTCTATTCCAAGGGGGTGTGGAAGAATTAAAAAATATATCATTTTTGAGACAAATAAATAAAAAATAAATTCAAATTGATGTCAAGAATAAATTAATCAGCAAAAGGATTCAGCAAAAGGATTATAAATACAGTACAAATATTCATGTACCCAGAAACTTTTGCTGTAACTGTTTTAAAGACAAAATAATGATCTCATTTAGTGATTGAAAAAGAATTATGAATAGTGATACCTTTCATGATACCTGATTTGAGAGAATTTGTGCTGAAAAACAAGCTTATCCATTACATTAAATATTATGTTGCATTGAACACACGTTCTATTTTTTGGTTTTTTATAAAATTTGTTTAATTGTATTAAAAATTATCACATTATAATACATATATATTTTTTTTTATGTATAAGAGCTTTATTTATACAGAATATGGTATATTGTTTTATAATATAAAATTGTAAGTAGAAAGTATTTATAATATTAAACTGTTATGGAATGAGGGGAGCATACCAAGTTTTTATGAAAAAAGGGGGCTCAGACACAACATTTGGAAACCACTGATCCAAGTAAAGGAATCTAGCAAGGTCATGTCATGTTGTCTATGTTTTGGAACAGAAACTTAATAATGATGACTGTCTCATCATTATCAAGTTTCTTTGATGGTGAGGCAGTCATTACTGTTGTATAGAGTTAATTTTGTTTCCAAATCTGCCAAATTCTATAAGATGGAGTTAAAAAACTCTTTGCTAATAAAGACAAAACTGCTTATTATCTATCGTAGAAAGTTCTTAGGAATCAAAGCACAAGTAGCAGTGACTAAAATACATTTTATTCAACTAGTAAAAACGTTTTCGGTATAACCATATACCTTCCTCAGTTACACTCAATGAATATGGAAATGTGTTCTATTCTGTATTCGTTGAGTGTAACTGAGGAAGGTATATGGTTATACTGAAAACGTTTTTACTAGTTGAATAAAATGTATTTTAGTCACTGCTACTTGTGCTTTGATTCCTAAGAATTTTCTACGTTAAAAAACTCTTCCACAGATATAAGAAGTGCATGGCTCTAGGAGGTGATATGTAGAGAAGGAAGAGATTGAGGACCAAATTTCAGATCCCTAGCATATCTGCATTATGAGGGTGATGAGACTTTTGGGTTCTCTTGTACTCTTATTTGAATGGCTTTAGATTCACTATATTGTGTGACATTACACTTACACCCCAGAAAACAAAACTAAATTTTTCATTTTCTAGCTTGTACAGTCATTTGCCTATAGATAGTATGATTTATGGCAAAAGAAAACTTTAAGGCAATGTGTGGATAACTGATCTTTAATCTGAATACTTTACTTATTCTTTTCAATCTGCATGATTAGTACTATGCAGAAAAATATGTTGATTCTAAGATTTATCTGAGATATCCTCATTAGTCAAAATATTAGTCTACAGTCACATATCAAAATTAGATAGTTCTATTAGATAGTTAAAAAGTTTCATGAAGTCTGAATATAATCATTGTTGTTAGAATTACAATTGCAATAACCACTATACAGACTGATATTGCTAAGACTAACAAATAGTAATAAAATGGCAAAAAATTTAATAATACCTATTGATACAAAAAAAAAAATACAAAAATATGATAAGTTGGGTGCAAGAAGAATTTGAATCTAGAGAGATTATACTTTTATTGGTAAATACTCTCACAAAGACCTTGTTGCTATTTTTCTATACTTATACACTATCAAATATATTTGATTATGTTTATCTGACATTTTCAGGTACATAAAGTATATGCAGATATAAAGAAATACTTTTCAATTGTATTTTGTGACATCACTACAAAAATGTTTATAATAATACTATTTTACTTTTCACTTTTCTTCTTAAATATAATTAATAAAAATTCAACTTTGCTTTTCACTGGATTGAGCTATTGAATTTTTATTAATCACTACAATATCTCTTGGATGATGATTATACATTGATTCATAAAAATCTTTCAACTTACCCGAATGACTTTACAACTGCCATATTCTGACATTGCACTTTTGAGAAAGAAAAACAAAACTGAAATTTTTTCTTTCTAACCTATATGGTCATTTGTCAGTGGATGGTATATTTAATGATATAAAGAAAGTTAAGGAAGATTAAGTGAGATTCATGGTAATACTTCAAAGTAGATGCACTTTCAAATTAGCAGCAAGAAGCTATATCAAGTTTTATTAAATTCAGTAAAACTTCTGGGATTTCCTCTCTTTAATTGTATTTAAAATGCAGAATGATTGTAATTCTGCTAAGAAATAAGGCACTACCAAATTGATTATTCAATGTTCTACATTTGGCAGTGAGTGTCAAACTGGTGAATATGCTTTAATTCCCAGAATAACTCTAAGTGTTCATGATTTTCCATTTGAATGGCAAAGAAGATACTTTTTAGTGAAATCAGCATTTGGAATCACAATAATTAAGACTCAAAACCAATCTTTGGATTCAGCTGGAGTTTTTTTCAAGTATTTTTTCATGATCAATTATATATTGCAGCATCACAAGCAGGTGCTTCAGATAATTTGTAATTTGCTCTTTCTAGTTATCCCAAAAGTTTCATAATCAATTTTTATAAAGAAGTATTTTCTTAATTAATAAGACTTTTTTTATTTCCTTAATTTCTTTAATCCAATGCTTCTTAAACTTTTTTCATTCATTCAAACTTTTTTCCTTCACGACCCCATTTTTCATTACGAGATTTTTCGCGACCCTAATTCACGACCCCATTTTTCATTATGAGATTTTTCGTGACCCCATTTTTTATTACGAGCGCTTCTCAAACTTTTTTCATTCATGACCCCATTTTTCATTACTAGCTCTGCTAGATCAGCGCTTCTCAAACTTTTTTCATGCATGACCCCATTTCATTCACGACCCCATTTTTCATTATGAGATTTTTCGTGACCCCATTTTTTATTACGAGCGCTTCTCAAACTTTTTTCATTCATGACCCCATTTTTCATTACTAGCTTTTCGCGACCCCAGGTATTAAATATGAAATAAAACGTACAAGTATATTTACACACTTATTAAGATGAACACAATCAACCAACTACACTGAAAATTTATAACACACTTATTAAGATGAACACAATCAACCAACTACACTGAAAATTCATGTGTTGTCATACGTTAAATATTGGGCAAAGTATTAAATATGGAATAAAACATATAAGTATATAAATCATTTACTTCAGATGAACACAATCAACCAACTACACTGAAAATTCGGTCCAAATGTTAATATTGGACATTTGTGAAATTACATATAAACTGAAATTCAAGTGTTTGAATTTAATTTTCGCGACCTCAGCATTTTGCTTCGCGACCCCAAATGGGATCGCGACCCATAGTTTCAGAAGTGCTGCTTTAATCCATTGAGTGCCTTTGATAGAAGTCAAGGAAGTGGACAAAAAAATGATAAACAATAAAAACACAAATTAAAAAAATTCAATCCTGATTTTATTAATCAAGATTTGCAAATGAGTTTTTTTGTGTATATTCATTAAAAATGCATCCTTCTGACAGTTGTTCCTAAATTTTTTCAATTGTCAAAATATTTTTTAAAATTATATGTAAATAAACATTGTTTATATTTCAATGGCTTGATAAAATTTAGATATTTTTTTATCTCATCCTATCGATTTTCCAGTCTAGTATTTCTAAACTGGGGTACTGCGAGATCGGCAAGAATGCTGCAAGATATTTTGGGGATAAAAGTATATTTTAAGATTTAAAATATACTTTTATTCCCAAAATATCTTGCAGCACCCCTGGCCGATCTCGTGGCATAAAGTCCCACAGCACTCCAGTTGGGAAATATTTTTCTAGTCTAATCTATTAGTAGAAAAGTATTACCATATTACTTCAAATTTAAGCTGCATTTTTTATTCAAATTTTTAAGATGTAAAATTTTGGTGCAGCTTAAAATTCAAAGCAAATATTTTAACATCTTATTTCTCCCGATAACCCACTTCCCAACGATCAGGCTTTTGTTTTACACTCTATGCATGCACAGAGTTATTACAATTATTTATTTGGTGGTCCCCCATTCGTATTTTTCTGATTTAATTTAGTTGCTTTTTGATAGTAGCTGTGTAGAATAGTGTTGTATTTGGCCATATTTTAATTACAAGAAAAATCACAAATTACTAAAATGCTGTTTATAACCACTGATGGAAACAAATTGCCACCTTTTATTATTTTAAACAAAAAACTGTTCCAAGGAAAATTTTCCTAAGGATGTTATAATTCAAACACAAAAGAATGCATAAATGATAACAGAACTGATGAAAGATTGATTAGAACATGTTTGGGAGAAGAGACCTGTTGCTATTTAAAAAAACGAATGTAATAATATATCTGAAGAAGATTCTCAATAAATTAGGTAGCATATTATGTATATTAGTACCTATTTAAGTAAATAAAAATATTTCTTATTTTTCAATACCTATTATAAAATCATTTTTATTTTTTCAAATTTTAAAATCCCAATGTGGCTTAAATTCGAAGTAATACAGTATTTAACTTTAATTTACTAAAGTTATCCTAAAACAGTTTGTAATAAAAAGTAATTATTGTCATAAATAAAGAATTATGTTATAAAATTAGTATAACTCTTTCCCTGTGTCTAACTTTTTATAACTTTTGTGTATAACTTTTTGATTTGAACGTATTTTTCCACAACACTTTTTTTTGGCCCACCAAATATTTTAAAATTTACAATTTGGCCCACCTAGGCAAAACTTTGGGAACACCTGGTTTAGACTATCAAAATAATGTGTAAACAAGCATTCTTTGTATTTGAACAGTCCAACAGAATTTGGATTTTTTTTATCCCATCCTGTCAATTTTATAGTCTAAACTATCAAAGTTATTTTGATTATGAAATTCAATAAATGATATTTTGGAAATTTTAAGAAAAAAACAAATTTTTCATAAAATGAGCTATAAAATGCTGAAAATTAAAATATATTATAAACAATATGAAAATAATGGTGAATTCTGTTAAAAAATATATTATAAAATATTGAAAATAAAAAAATATGCAGATAATACGAAAATAATGCTTAATTCTGCTAATAATGCTACTATTAAATAAAATATATCTTAATTGTTCATTTTTTGTTTTAATTTCACCAAAATTTAGAAGAAAATCACGAAAAACAAATGTAAACACCCTCAGGCCATTTAAAGGAGAAAGGCACTTTTATTGCTTTATACCAGCCACTTACTTCCTGGGTTATTGCCAGTGCTTGAAATAATTTCAAAAATCTAGTAGCCAAAAAAAAAATTATGATTGCCAACACCCTCTCTTCCCTCTAAAAAAGGAAAAAAACAATTGCATAAATTCACCAGCAAATATGTTTTTCACAACAGGATTGGGGAATTGCCACATGGTATGCGAGTTGTGCTTTTCACAATGACCATGTGAAAAGTATATTCATATTTACATTCAAACATTAATTTCAGGCAGCAAAATAAATACACATCATTTCAATAAACAGTTACTAGACTATTTGCTAAAATATTTCAGAAGTTCACAAGATTCTCCACAACCACACGTAATCAGCACGAAACAACGCGAACGGCAAACGATCTTTTTTCTTCCTCTATCTTTACAAAAATTCTTGAAATCAATTGAAGCACAAACAAAGGAGATTAAAAACTAATTTATTTAGAAAACATTTTCGTCTATTCAATAACTTTCCGAAAATTACCTGCGTTAACAAGTGAATCAACATGCACCTTGCAAATTTCACTGGGGTACTAGCAGAGCAAAAAAAAAAAAAAAAGGGAAAACCTCTCAAGCCATTTAAAGGGACAGGACACTTTTATTGCTTTACAGCAGCCAATCCTACTTTACACATGGATAAGTGGCATTGGGTCCAGAGTTACAATATGTTAACTGTGATCAAATTAGGGGAACATAAAATATATTTTAGCTGCTTATGTACCAGATGAGGCCATTTTTGTAAATGTTAAGATTTTTCCATAAAAATAAAATTTTATAAAAAATACTGCTAAAAATTATGTAAATGAAGTAAGAATTTAATAAATATGAAATAATATTAATAAAAAATGACAATAGTTCAATGAATTCATATGTTATTTTTTAAATAATTATATGAGGTAACTTCATTCAACAAATCTTACTTAACTCATTGTTTTTTTATAAATAATTTTTTAAAATATTGGGCAATTTTTTCATTCATTGCTCATTTTGTTCAGAAGAGTTGTTGCTATCAAAAAATATCAACTATTTCATTAGATGGCTAAAATTTCATATAAAAAAATTATTTTTGGTGATCTCATATGTAAAGTTACAAAAAAATATTTGAAAAAATGCTTACTCTCTTAGAAAGAGAACAAAAAATGCAATAAATACTGAAAATTTTAAAAGATTTCAACAAAAATTAAGCAAGATTTCACAATTTTAATTTTTTAATTTTTTTTTTATACATATTAATCAGGCTTAATTTAAAAACATTGGCAGCAAACTTAAGGGGTTAAATAAACTGAATCCAAAGATTTGTCTTAAGAGAAAATATATTTTTTCATTGCTTTTATGCATTGCAGCATTAAGAACAATTGAAGGGTTTGGTGCAAAACCGGTCAGCTCCACTTTCTTCTGAAAATTACTTTTTAGTTGGATTTAATTCTACATTGCATGCTGCGTCGTTTGGAATAAGAAACAAACATCTCCATGGCTTATAACAGGAAACACAACTATTAATGGAGTTGTCTCAACAGTCTTTTGGGTCAAGAACTGGCCAGCTCCGCAGCTGTCTGTTTCTTGCTATAAAATCACAGATGGCACTGTTTCTTGTTTTCGTGTAAATATGTGGTGACGTGATGTTGCTGATCACCTGATCTTAGTTGTTTAAAAGTTGTTGGTGTTAGAGCGTTTGCAAGGTTACTTTGTACAAAAAGTTGATTTTTTTAACTGGGCCAGCATTATTTAATATAATGGATAATACTAGCAGTGAATCTGAACCAGAAACCTTCCAAGATAGCTGTAGTGAATATATTCCTTTGGATGAAGAAAAAATCCGTATGAGTTTGCATGACGAGCCTGGAACAAGCGGAATTAACAAAAGTAAAGGGAAAAAATGAAGAAGAAATACCAGTACATGGAGATGTAATTTAATAAAAAGTAAAAAAGCTAAAAGTGAAGAACATGTTAACTGGAGAAATAAAAAAATACCTGCAAGATTGACTAGACCAGATTGTAAATGCAAGTACAAGTGCTTTTCGAAAATAAATGATGTTCAAAGGCAGAGTGTTCTGAAGCAGTTTTGTAGCATTGGGGACAAGCACAAACAAGATATTTATTTAGTAGGCTTAATATCTGCAGAAACGATAAAGCATCGTAGGGTCAAAACAGGAGAAGGCAGTGCAAGAAGTATCGCATTTCATTACAAGGCAAGTGTTATATTTAATTTTATAACGAAATATTTGAATGCATATATCTTTTATAAAAGTCAAAACATATTCTTTTCATATGTCTTGTTTGCTACAACACATATATTTTATTTTTTCAGATTTGTTTAGGTGCAGAAACATATGTAGTATATAAAAAGGCCTTCTGCTCTATTCATGGGATATCTAAACATCGCGTTAATGGTATAGCGACTAATTGGAAAAACGGAGATTTAACACCAAAACAAGATGGTCGTGGAAGAAACGCAAACAGGCCTAACAAGATATTGGATGAAATCGTTGCTCAGATAGACGAACATATTAGGAGTTTTCCTAGACAATGTTCACACTACAGCAGGAGCGATAATCATAAAAGATATTATTTGTCTTCTGAATTAAATGTAACAAAAATGTATCAGTTGTATCTTGCCAAATATGAGCCAGAGCAGTATAATCTTTATGAAGATGGAGGGAACATAGATCCAAAAGTTTCATATGATTTTTATTATCGACATTTTAAGTATAACTACAATATAAGTTTCGGTCACCCTAGATTGGACACATGTCAAAAATGTGACAAGTTAGAGAATAGCATTGTTGCTGAAGAAAACCTAGAAGCAAAGTCCAGATTGCAACAGGAAAAATCTCTCCATTTGGCAAAAGCAGAAGCATTTTACACCTCACTAAAAGAAAAATCTGCCCAGGCCAAAACTGAGGAATCGTTTGAGGTTCTATGTTTCAACTATCAGCAAAACATGCCTTTACCACACATTCCTTCCGAAGATGTATTTTATAAAAGACAGTTATGGGTCTACAACTTTTGTGTTCATTCAGGGAAAACAGGTGAAAGCAAATTTTATATGTACGATGAAATCACCGCTAAAAAGGGAAGCATGAAGTCAAAGCATTGTCATGAAGTCATCAGTTTTCTGTTCCATTACATAGAAACCTTTCTTCCGCCGACTGTTCGTGAACTATATCTATTTTCTGATAACTGCTTTGCCCAAAACAAAAACTCTGTGTTGGTACACTTTTTACACACTTATATTAATACTACTGGGAGAAATATTAGGGCAATAGTGCATCAATTTTCAGAACCAGGACAGTTTCTTACCATGCGATCGGTCT
Organism: Olivierus martensii; assembly: GCA_000484575.1. NCBI lineage: Eukaryota > Metazoa > Arthropoda > Arachnida > Scorpiones > Buthidae > Olivierus > Olivierus martensii. The sequence continues at coordinate 12,613 of AYEL01089751.1, read as the reverse complement.
TTCAGCTTAATAGAAAAAGAAAAGCATAAGAAAGAAGTAGTTTATACGCCTAAAGGTTGGAGAGATTTGGTCAAAAAAACGTCAAAGAAATTCACAGTAATAGAAGTAACTCAGGATATGATTCTCAACTTTTCAGAACATTTCAAAGGTTTCATGAAGAAGAGTGTTACAAACAATAAAAAAGAGAAATTTTCTATTTCAAAATATCATGTTTTCAAGTATGAAAAAACCAGCATAGTAAAGTGCAATATATCTACAGGTCTAACGTTATTCTCAGATTTTGCTTTCAAAAAATCATCCGCTTCATACTCATTACCATCGGAAAAACTTTATCACAACTATCCCCTATCCATCAATCCAAAAAAACTTGTAAATGTTCGGTCTCTGGCTGAAAACTATGTACCTAAGAATAATCAGTGGTATTACAATATTGTGTTTAATGCTGTTGATCAAGAAATATCTCAAGAAAACAAGGGTAGTGATGATGACGACGTAGAAATTGAGATATTCTAAATTTATATATTCTTTTTTTGTAATTGTTTTATAAGTAAACCCATTTTTTGTCATATAATGAGTCTTGTTGTCTTATTTTGGGGCAAAAAACAGACAGCTCCATTTTGAAAAAAAAATATATTTAACAAAAAAAAAATTATATTTCTATATTTTTTATAGACAAATGTTTCATAACAACATTTTCCATAATTCAAAAATATATTTTTTAGTTTGTTAAGTTTTCCTACTTAAAAAAAGTTTTTTGTTAATACTGTAAAATTTTAAAAAGTGGAGCTGACTGGTTTTTGCACCAAACCCTTCAATTGCTTCAGATAATTTGAAATTTGCTCTTTCCAGTTATCCTGAAAATTCCACAGTTAATTATTTATAAAGAAATAGAAGACTATAAGTAGAAGTACTTAATATTATTTGTCATACTTAATAAGATAAAAAATATTAAACAAGACAAAGAAGTTTTACCTAATAATTTGGTTAAATTTTAAAATCATTAAATTTAGAGTCATTCATTGATCACCAATATATTCTTTTATTGTTGGCTTATCAGAAATGGGTTTACTAGTAAATAATAAAAAGTAGAAGTCAGATTATATTTGAATTCTAAAATAAATGTTAATTTATATGAGAATATTCATTACTGGAAATCCACCATTTTATTTATGACTCTAAGGCCCAGTTTTACAATATCCTGTTAAAATTCTTATTAACTATCTTGGTCTGCATTTTATAATTACTTTGTAACTGTTATCTGCTATTTATTGACTATACAGTGGTATCTCGCAATTCGGCATCCTGCAATTCGTCAGTCTTGCAATTCAACAATTGAATTCACAGGAAGGTGCATGCACATGTATGAAATTATGTAATGTCATTTGTTATTTGTTAGTTCTTGTTGGCTACTTTGATGTTTGCTCTTGTTATTTGTATTTTAATTTTCAATTCTGCATTTTTCAGAAAGTAAAAAATTTTATCAACCGTAGTTGTTATTATTTTTCTGAGTGAAATTTAGAGAGGCTTCAAAGAGAAGTGAACAGAAGAATAATTCAGGAAAGAACACTTAATTGAGCATAGAGAAGAGGAAAGAAACTGCAGATAGAGTGCAGAAAGATAAAACAATTACAGATACAGCTCAAGAGTATGGTGTTCTAAGACAACCTGGCAACATTTTGCAACAGAGAGAGAAGATTATGGGTGCTGGAGTGTCTGGAGCAATAAAGATTTCTAACAAGAATAGATATTTAATCAATGAAGAGGTGGAAAAGCTGCTTCTCACCTAGATTAGATGAAGGGACGTGAGAAGGCTAGATTAATTTTTGAAGAATTGCAGAAGAAAACTCCAGGATGTACTTCAGATCAAACTGAAGAATTTAAAGCAAGTTGAGGCTGATTTCATAGATTCAAAGATAGAACAAGATAAAGAAGAATTTATTCCAACATCCAAGGGCTAATAAACTGTGTGTTGTGAATAAAATAGTGTATTTTGTAATTTAATATGTTATCCAAAATAGTAAAATACATATAATAAAGTAAATAATACAGTGTATGTCTCTCATCTCACCTGTTAGAGGAGTGGGAATGGGATCCAACAATGAATTTATTTATTTTTCCTAGTCTTATATAAGAAAAATTGTCCCACAATTCGACACTAGTTCAGCGACAGATTAGTGTCGAATTTGGAGGTACCACTGTACTTTCTATAACTGATAGTAATTTTCAAATCTCATGATGTGGTATTCTGTTTTTTTTTTTTTTTTTACTTTCCGTTACGGGGTTTTAATAATCTTAATCATTTCCTTTTTTTTTTTTTTTTTTTTTGAGATGTGTTTCATATTAGTATGTTTTTAATGAAAGATAAAATATAAAATAAAAAATGAAGATGAATCACAAATATTGGAAAAATAATACCATGAACTTTTATAGCCATACATCTTGGAAATGGCACAGATTTTGTAAGGGATTTGAGGGGAAGGAGTGGTTTACAGACTTACCTGTTGTCAACATTATGGAGGCTGCCATGTTTGTAGCTCAGACGGAAATAAATGTCTTTTTTGTATGGAGGCAAACAAGAATTTTGTAACAGGTTTTGTTTTAAGAATTCTTTATTAACTTGTTGATTTAAATTAGTTATTGTATTTAATCAAAATAATCTGTTATTGTAAAGTTAATCGATTACAATATGTAAATTCAGACAAAATAAGTACGGTGGTGGCGTTGGTGCAGCTGTCTGTTTGGCTGGTGTTCGGCAATGTGGTGGTACTTTTAATGATGTTTATGTGGATTGTCATTCTATGTGGTATCGTATCGTTACGGTGTAGTCTTCATACTGTCCTTGGAGAACTGTAAGACTTTAATTATTCTAATAACAGACTTGCATAAGTACCGTTTAAGTGGCCAACTTAGCACCGTAATTGTCTGAACACAAGACATTCTTGTTTGATACATTGTAGTTTCTTAATACTTGATATTAATAAAACAAGTGACGATAAATGGAGTTTTTGCCTCATTCATTCCAAGGGTTTACCATGGAAATAACGTGGACTGGGCAACTTACAGTAAACATTCAGCCGTCGGTTGGTGCGGGGGTCGGGGTCCCGAACCCACGAGGGCCAGGCCCTCATAATTTGAGCTATTGTGCTTTGATGAACCTTGACCTATTGCTTGCTCTCTTTTGAGTGATTTAAGTTTCATCTTGGTTTAATTTATGCAAAACTGTCCATCTTTTGATATACATGTAAATTATTCAGTTAAATGAATTTTGTAATTTTTTTGCTTAATGTATACTTAACCATTATAAATACTGATTTCATATGCAATATATCATAATATTGGACACAATCACATTTTTATTATATATGAAAATAATCCAGTGATTAGCTATTATAAAATATTTAAGAATAAATTTATTGTTTAAAGTGGTAAGAGTGCAGGATTTCTACTTCACATTTTTATTCTATTCTCTATTATATCTAATAAGATCATCTGTTATATTAAACTGCTGATGACATATTTTAAGATTCAGGCTGTCATTGGACAGCAAAGACGACTTTTTTCTCGTATCAAAAACACGATGACAAAAGACTATTTTTATCGTATTCAATAATATGACCAAAACAGATACAAAAAATAATGATACAACTCACAACCTCATGCATGCACAGACTGTGGACTTTCTCAGTCAGAGCTAAATTGCTATTGTGCTGAAACTCCCTAATGTTAATTATTATAATTGTAAAGATAAATGACATGATTGTCAATAATAATCTATGATTTAGAGAAAATAGAAATTGTCTGATTTACATAAATGAGCATAAGTGAAAGCATACTATACAAATCATCTATAAGGAGAGTTTTAACCTTGACTAAATTTGAGGTGAGTTGGATTTGAAGCAATATTAAAGACAGAGCAATTTTGATGAAATTGTTAATTGACCAGTTAAGTATTTTCTTGTAGCATGAGTGGAGGCTTAGTAGTTTAAGGTTTCTTTTGCTATTTGGATTGTTGTTTAATAAATTTATTTTTTTTGGGTGATAATTAAACAAGTTATTTTACTAACTTGTGGGTTATTATTGTCACAAAAAAGCTTGTTAATGTTTCTATAAATGTTTTTGTGGAATTGATAAACTATTTTTATTACAGTAATACACCAACTTATGTAAATACAGAGATATGTAACTTCTCATCCTGTCCTCCTTGCCTACTTGTTTGTTTCATAATTGCATAATGCATATATATGTGTACCTATTTCATTTGCTGATTTGTTGATTAAGGCAGCCATTCCTGTGGTCCTACTATCGCACGGTAACTACTTTGGGGGTAGAGCCTAACAATTTACCTCAAAGTTTAAGATTAGTGCTATTCTCATAGTCCTACTTCGATGACGTATAGAGTAGCTTAGTGACATTAGCGTGGTAAATCTATCTCATCTGGAGAGCTGCTGTAAATCGTCAGTAACAGAAAGTAAGACGAATGCCATAGATTTATTTTTGTTGTTCGAAGCTGAATACAAAATATTTAAACGTGAGAGATGTTTCGAGATCACAGAATCCGTTTGACAATTTCGTCAAAACTTTTTATTGAATTTTTATATCAACAAGCATCTAATGTATAATATAATAGAAAACTTACTTTCCATAAAAAGTTGTAAAATAGGAACCACTTTGACTGTTGAAAAACAAGTGCTAAATACAATAAATTTTTATGTAACAGGAGATTTCCAACATTCTGTAGAAAACAACATTTTGAATAGTTTGAACCAGTTTTCCATTAGCCAAAGCACTGAATGTGTAACTAATTCAATCATGTCATTTATCATGTTATGTCAGCTTTCCACTTGATAGATACGAATAATTAGATACGAAATTAAATAAATTTTCTTTATGTAAATAATGTATTACTATCATTTTATATTTTAAAATCAACTATGCATTACTAATATGAAATGTGAAAGAATGCTAATGTGGAATTTGACAATGCATTGCATTTGGTTTAATGTTACTCGTGTTAGAAGTAATAATATAATTGAATATTTATAAATTTAGTAATGATATATTCAATATTTTTCTATTTGATATGATTTCAAAGAAATTATTTATAAAAAAGTAAAGAAATCATTTAATTCAATAAACTCAATATTTAGCATATATTTTTTGTTATTTGATAAATTTTAACCCTTTATAAGGTGGGAAAAAATGAGAACTACTTTTGTGGTTTTATTATTATATTTTAATATTAAACATTATATTCAACATATTTTTACAAAAATTAAATTTGTATCATATTTCATTTATTGAAATAAATGTGGGTTATATTTGTCCCACTACCTCTCTAGAAATAGCTCTCCAAGATGTCTATAGATGGCAGGAGAAGAAAAAATAGGTGAAATATAGCCCAAAGACCTCAAATAAAAGGTAAAAGTTGTAGTGTCAAGTGGGACATATATGTCCCATTGTCCTATAAAGAGTTAAGTAAAAAATATTTGTTGAATTCAGTTCAAAAATGAAAAAAAAAATAATATCGAAAAGTTTGGACGATGTTGCCTTTTGCTTTCACTTTCAGCCAACTTGATTACTTGACTAATACTTATTGGTGGATGGAACAAATTAGGGGAATGGTAATTATATTGGTATGTCCTTTTGCTACCGCCCTCGAAACAGCTGCAGCATACAATGAGAATAGCAATTCATAGAGAAATGCTACTTCGCTGTAACTAATGACATGATAAAGTGTAGACCATGTTATAGTTTTGTACTGTGTATATTAGTAAAATAAATATTTTATATTTGTGTTTGTTACAATTATAATGTTTGCCGCTTTAAAAAGAAAGGATATTTCTAGAATGAAATTATCAATGAGAATTTGAGAGTATTTTCTCAGAGAATGATCTTTTCTTTTCTTAAAAGGATTTCTATTCAACTTGGATTTTTTATAATACTTTATTTTTATTATTTTACAAAAATGAAAAGAAACTTCTTAGAGTGTCTTCCTTCCGTAAGAGACCCGACTTGTTTTCCTTTTCGTTTGATGGCCATTTGCAAAATAGGTCAAGTAGTTTGTGCACTAACAACTCGTAAACTTTATATGCTTTATTTATTTATTTCTAACGTAGAAATTTTTGAAGTAGAAAAGTTTCTATCTCAGATTTTATTTAGAATTTTCACCAAACTACTAGAACTTGAATTAAAAATTTTTATCTTTAGGACGATCCATAAATTCATCCTCTGAGAATAAAAAGGAAAAAGTAATGGATGAAGTATCAGGTATTTTTATCGTTCCAATCAAAATTATTGGCATTGTTTCAATGATTATTATCTTAAAAAGTAGTATCTTTCTGCCCAGTACTTCCAGAATGAATAAAAGATTTCTTTTACAGATACTAAAGATCGAACTGTTAAAAGAATTTAATAACTTGACTATACTACTTCCGATTTTTAATGAAATTTTAGAATACTTTTATCAGACGACAACAAGATTATTTTAATTAGGGCTGGGCGTGGACTCCATAAGTTTATAGATTTTATGGATAGTAAGTTGACAATAAAGCATAGAGAATATCATTTCACTATATAATTTCTTTATTTTAGAATTTGGAATACATTGGCTTTTGTATTCAATTTTGATGTTGATTTAATTTAGATATTATGGCACGACATGACATCAGCGCAACAACATGACGTCAGTATGACAGTATTATTGTTGTCTTCATGATGTCACACATTAATTATGTTTTTGTGACTCCATCCACTATTGTGTTACGATGAATTCATATCACTGTAGCTATGACGTCATCTCGAATTCGACCAAAATTCTGAAGGATTTAAATAGGCCTACATACTTTCGTTGCAATCCCAAAATGCTCCATTCTTTGGGGAATCTTGATTCAGAATAGCTTATGCAGGAATATGGGAAGTAGCTATGCAAAATTTGATACCTATGGATCATACGGTGTGAGAACCTATGAGGAATAACAGAGAGACAAGCATTGCATTTTATATATCAATATATAGATTTTTCTCATTCCATAGAAATTTAACTTCATAAATTAGATTTATTTTTATCAATTTGATCTCTTTTTTTTTAAATTAATTTTTTATGAAATAATAATTATAAGTTTTAATTAAAAAACTATAATTATATTAGTAAATTTTCAAAATTCGTTTTTGTCATTAAATTAGAACTATTTATGAGAGATATTTTAAAGTGATTAAGTATTGTTGATTAATGATGAAAAATACATTAAATCTAAAATTATGTTAACTAAGATTATTTTATTTTCAATAATTTATCCTATTTCCATAAAACATTCATAAAATTATTTTATCTATTTTTCTATATTATATTACCAAAAAAAAATTTTATTAAAATTATTCAATTGCATTTTATTTTTATAATTTTTCTTACTGTTAAATGAATTATGTATTAAAAATTCAATTCACAAACTTAATGGAAGAAAAATATTTCGGATTTATTTTGAATTAAAAGAAATCAAAGTTGTTGTCTTCTGATATAAAATTTTCTAAAATTTCATTAAAAAACGAAATGTAATTTGATATTTCTCTTCAATTACAACACTCGAAATTAAATTTCTAGTAAATCTCACTGAAATTTAATTAATCACTAATAAATTTTTGGAAATAATTTATTATAAACTTGAAATATTCTAATAAATTCTCAGATATGATTTGACAAGATAAAATAACTAGTATATCAGTACGTACTGATATACTAGTTATTGTAAAAATATATCATAAATATATTTTTGAAAAATATATTTATGATATAGTATAAATTCAGTTAGAGAATTCAATCCATGAATTTATTATAAACTTGAAATATTCTAATAAATTCTCAGATATGATTTGACAAGATAAAGTAACTAGTATATCAGTAGGTACCATAATATTTTTGAAAAATATATTTATGATACAGTATAAATTCAGTTAGAGAATTCAATCCAAGATTATAAATGTAATTTATAACTTGATTAAATTTATAAGAAAGATATGGAATAAATTTATGGATACATAAATTATAATATCTATAAATATAAAATAAAATAAATTATTAATCATCAAACTTAAAAGTTTCAATTATTATGATTAATATAAAACAATTATTTTCATACAATTTATAAATTCTATTCGATTAAATTTCTCATATTTACATTTCCACATATTACTTATATTAAATTTTGTTCATGAATTCAGTTTTAGAACTCGTAAATTATACGTAAAATTCTTCACAAAATAAATTTTAATATTATTTAAGTATCGGCTTGAAATTTGCATGAAAAACTGTTTTAAAAATGTGTCGCTTAAAATATGGTTTATCTTTTATTTAAAAAAATACCTAAGAGAACATCAGAAATAGTTTGCATTACTGTATTATTATAGAACAATTTTAATTATCAAAATATTCGTATATAAAACTTTTCTGAATTTTGGAATCTTAAATTTTAAACATTATTTTTTTCCACATTCTATTTGAATGCAGAAAAAATCTACAGAAGTATTGAATTTCAGATGTAGTCAGATAGTAATAACATTACGATATAAAGGAATGTTCAAGTATTACAATGGCCACTTATGATATCATGTGCCGAATGATATCACAAGAAGGTGATATTATGTTGTCTGCCATTACAATGATGTATACTGTATTTGATATCACATGACAAATAATTTGTTTATAATGACGTAACAGTGATATAATAATAAATGACATTTCTTTATTTTTGACTTATCCCAGAATTAGAACTCTAATCTTAAAAATATTCGAATCTTAAATCTCTCCCAATTGAAGGGTCCAGCATCATCCACATTCAAAGAAATATATAAAAGATTATACACATGTTTTCTTCGCAACCCCAAAATATAATAATGTTCCAGGATCGATTTTGACCATGTTTTAACAGTGTCATTCAATACATGTTATCGAATTTTTTAGACCCATTCTTGTTTTGTGAAGTCTTATTGTTTTTCTAGAAAGATAGCAATGACATACGCATACAGTATATACAGTAAAACCTGTCAAGTTGGACACCTCTATATGTTGGACACCTCTCTATGTTGAACGACTTTTCCTGGAACCGGACAAAAGCCTATATTTTACTATATGTCCAAACCTCTATATCCTGGACACCTCTCTATCTTGTATCTTGAACAACTGTTTCTAATAAGATGAACACTTTTTGATTATTGTTTGAAATAAAATCTTAAATTTTATTTAAATTTTAGAAGATTAGCCAAAGGAATTTGTGAAAGAGAAACTTATAACATTGATTAGTCTTGTCTTGAGATGGTTACCAATGACTTATAATCCATGGTTTACTTATAGCCAGAATATTTTATTGCAATAAAATTTAAAATAATGATTCTTTATCGGAAAATAAATATAATAGATGAAAATGCAAGACTATGTATGTATATATTCTTGTCATTACATATAAATAAACATAAATAAAAAAATTATATAATTTCTTACTGTTTTTTTGGGGTAAATAAACGTAGTTAGAAATTATATAATTTTTTATTTATGTTTTTTTGGGTTATAAACATAGTAAGAAATTATATATTTTTTATTTATGTTTTTTTGGGTCCAACATAAATAAAAAATTATATAATTTCTTACTGTTTTTTTTTTTGGGTCTTACATATAAATAAACATAAATAAAAAATTATATAATTTTTTATTTATGTCTTTTTTGGGTCTCCGACATAATAAGAAATTTATAATTATTTATTTATTTTTTTTGGGTCTCCAAAATGAATTAATCAAATTCCCATAAAAACCTATGGTAAATTGATGATCGGTTAATTTAATCAAATTCCCATAAAAACCTATGGTAAATCAATGATCGGTTAACGAACAATTTGGATAACGAACATTTTCTTGGAATCAAATTCCCATAAAAACCTATGGTAAATCGATGATCAGTTAATGAACATTTCATTAAAACCTATGGTAAATCGATGATCGGTTAACGAACAATTCGGATAACGAATATTGTCTTGGTCTCCAGAACGAATTAATTAAATTCCCATAAAAACCTATGGTAAATCAGGATCTCCAGAATGAATTAATCAAATTCCCATAAAAACCTATGATAAATCAATGATCAGTTAACGAACAATTCGGATAACGAACATTTTCTTGGAACGGATTATGTTCGTTAACTGATCACCCACTATATTCCTAAATTGTGCCTAAGATAGTAGTTTATTTGCATTAAAGCTCATTTACTTATCTGTAAATAATAATGAAAAATAAAAATTCTTTAACATTAGTATAAAAAATAAATTTTTATTTCTGTAATTTGATTTTAAAGGCTATATTTACATTTATTTAAATAAACAAACCATTATTTTAATCATATACTATTGATTTTAGGTGATGATTATTTTAACAGTCAAGTGAAGGTGGTATGGGATTATTGGACAATGCATTGCAGATCTGGAGTCATCAAAAGGTTAGAACCCCTGATCTAAAACCTTGTACCTGATATGAACAGTATAAAATATTATTGACCTTTACCTAATTTTATTATTTATTATGGTTTAATTTCCTTGTTGAGAATGAAACTCCAGTTTTTAACATTATGTATATGGGAAATTGATTTTTGATTTAAGAATTCTTATTTAATGGGCTCACTCCAGGAATGAGTTAGCTTAAAGGTGGGAACTACTTGTATTTAAATATTGTAAAATAAATACATTAATAATAGAAGTTTTTTTTATATAAAATGAAAAGACATATATTCTTGAGAAGCTATTTTGCTTTAAAGCAAATATTTTTGATTTTATCATTTTATATTGACTAGATCAAAAATAACATTCTAAAACAGCATTTCCCAAACTCCAATCATTTTTGTATCTTCAGAACTTTTCCAGTATCACATACTAAAATAACTATATAACATTGTTTAAAAAATAAATACTCAATATAATTTTAAGATTCGCAACAATTTAATATAACAGTAATGTTTTTAAATGAAATATATTTTTTTAAATTCAGTATATTTATTTATATTTTCAGATAATTCAAATGAATGTAAGTTAAAATTCCTAATGAAAACTAGAAATTAAAGATTTTAACAATATGAATAAGAACTTTATACATGTCTTTGAATTGTTTGGATAGCATAAGGCAGCAGATTTGGGTGATGAAATGCAGTAAAAAAAAAAATCTATTAATGTAGATGAAAAATATAATTCAAGAACTGCAAATAAAAAAAAAAAAAAAAAATCTATTAATGTAGATGAAAAATATAATTCAAGAATTAAATGCAATCAAAGAAATAATCCAAATATCAATATCTGTCCTTAGTAATATTTGAAATAATCATTTTTCTATTTCATCCTATCTTTCATTAAAATTTTCTAGAGACCACAATGGAATAATACAATGATCACAAACTATATACTTCATCTAATAACTGAAACTTTTTCATTATTCTAAAATTCATCATATTAATTTTATACATGATAAACTTTAGAATAATTCAATAGCTAACAAAAAAATTAACATGATAAAACCCAAATATTACTAATATTTTTCCAATTTATAATCTGCATTTGCATAATTAATAGAATTACAAATATTTTTGAAATTTGAACCAAACTTATGGAACTCATCAATGTTCTATCTTATCAAATTTTATATATGTAAGGCCTACATATATGTTACAAGAAATGCTTAACAACTCCGGCGTTTTCGGTAGCATATTATATATGTTACAGGTAACTCAAATTCAGGAAATACTAGAATTTCCTAGTCAAAACAAGAACGTCCTAACGCTGGTCGGACGTTCTAGTATATCCTAGGCCGAACTGGAAATGCTGAATGAGAACTTGAAATGCCGAACATTTCTTCTTCTTCTTCATCTTCCTTTTTTATTTTGGAGCCCCGAACATTTTTATTCAAAGTCCGGAATTTCTAGTTTTTCCTAGTCAAAACCCGAAGTGGCACACAGTTAAAACAAGTCTTCATTTTTCATGTATTCCTGCTCAGAGTTTGATATTTGCCAGCAAAAATTTCTTTCTTTAGATAATATCTGCAAGGATAAACAAATCTCATTGAGGAAGGCTCAACTTGCACCAGTGGAAGTACATAGGGCTAAACCCGCTTTCAATGCACGAAACATTGTGTATCTAAATTATGTTTGTCCAAAAAGAATAATATTTATGTAATCCTAAATGCCACAAAAATCTACTTTGCAAAAATAAATAAGATGTACAGTGGGTGATCGGTTAATGAACATAATCTGTTCCAAGAAAATGTTCGTTATCCGAATTGTTCGTTAACCGATCATCGATTTACCATAGGTTTTAATGGGAATTTGATTAATTCGTTCCGGAGACCCAAAAAAACAAATAAAAAATTATATAATTTCTTACTATGTTTATTTATATGTAATAACAATAATATATACATACATAGTCTTGCATTTTCATCTATTATATTTTGTTGGAAGGTTAAATAAAAAAAATAAATATTTTTTATTATTAGATTTGTCAAACTGGCAACACTTACTGTACTCTGTTGTTGGCGCCCTTTTTTTTGTGACATGGCGGTTGGTTTCATTGTATGAGATGTACGTTTTTTTTT
>AYEL01089750.1:0-73380 GCA_000484575.1 Olivierus martensii | reverse complement strand
CTGTTTAAGAGTTATTCATTGTGAAGTTAGCTAATGGCCGGAATCTCACAAAGCAAGAACCAATTACCATATTTTCCATAGAGTTAATACTTCGATTAGCGCGAATTCGATTAGTGCGAGAAATTCGTGGAACCAATTATTCGCGCTAATCGAGGCCTACCTGTATTACAAATATTTTTACAATTACTTTTATGTCATGTCAAAAATTCTTTTGTATTTGATTTTTTTTTATTATTACTTTATGTATCAAAATATTGCAATTACATTAAGATTCCTCAATATATACTATATTTACTTACTGAAACAATTTTGACATGATATAATAGTAATTGTAATATATTTATAATATAATATGGTATACAAAATAAAATAATTTTTTAAAGTATGAGATAATGTATTTAATTTCTTATTATTTTTTCATGTAAATACAAGTTTAGAATACAAAAATGAATACTAAAAATTATACCTACTTATACTCTTAATACTATTACCGTATATACTCGTGTATAAGCCGAGGTTTTTTTCTCAAAAAAAATTTTCTGAAGTGGGAGGGTTTGGCTAATACACAGGTCAAAAAAATCAACTTTTTTTTTGGCTGGAGAAATTGAAGTAATAAGCAAAACCATTGAAGTAATATAGGTTATTGAATGTCTCCTGAAGACCAGGAAGGAAATTTTGCAATAATTCATTTAATACAATACCAGGTAAAATTTTATCTTATCCCGAAGCGATCGAGCGCGTTGCACTGATGACTCCAACCTGCATCTACATACTGTAATCAAATAGGCGATGCCGCGCTGCCCAATACGACGCGAAAATTCGACAATCGATCGAGAATCTTACCTAGGATTCATTTTTGAGTGAAAAATATATTATTTTTCATTATTATAAATTAATATTTTAATCCATTCGCTAGTAATCCATAAATGCTTATTATATTTACCTCATCCATGATTTAATTAAAATAGATTAAAAAGTAACTAAAATAGTATTTAAAATAACGAAAAAATAATTATTATTTAAAATCTGTACTGAAAAATAACTTTAGTCTATCAAAAAAGTTCATTGTAAGCAAAATCAAAACTTCGAAATCGCACGCTTAACGTCTAGATATCACTTTGCACACGTCATCTAACAGTGTATGACGTCATCGTTAGGATGATCCACTCATTTTAAAATACGATCAAAGATTTAAATACGATAACTCAACTCAACTAGACAAAATACAATGTAAGGGAAAACGAAACTTCGAACGGTCTCTTGGGAGCCGTGTGACGTCCAATGGAATTTTTACTGTGATATTTAAATATGAATTTTTTTTTATAAAAAGAAAATAATTATTCAATAACAATAATAATAATAAATTATTTTTATGTAAATTATCAAAATTTATTATTATTTGTTTACTTGATATTTTCTGAAGCGACATAACCCTAACATCCGCATCAGGTTAGATTTTTGACTTTACTAAAATTTTACTTTACCTGATGCAATCCAGCGCGCGTCGCACCATCGAATCTAACCTGCATTTATATAAGTGCATCAGCTAGATGACGCCGCGCTGTCTGATGCGCCGCGACACAGAAATTCCGACAATAATCCAAGAATCTTATGTAGGCACACAGTGGTGGATTCTTTTCGAGAATTTCTGTGTCGCGGCGTCGCCTATCGGATGCACTTATACAAATGCAGGTTGGAGTCGGCAGCGCAACATGCTCGATCGTCTGGATATATAATGCATTAGTATTAAAATACTCAAACTAATTGTTTTTTATATAAAAAGAAAATATTTTTAAATTATTATTATTATTATTACTACTACTAAACGTAGGTACAATAGGAATAAAATAAGCAGAATAAGAAAAAATAAAGATAAAAATAAAAAAATGTATTAAAAATAATAAGTCCAAATATTCTTTATATTGTACATCTAATATGCCCCTAATGTATCTACATTTAGTAATAGTAATAATTTAAGAATATTTTTTTTTTATAAAAAACAATTAGTTTGAGTATTTTAATACTAACGCATTATATAATTTTATTAAATAATAATTATAGATGCTTATCTTCTAATTCTCACTGATAACCTTAAAATTTATATATATATATGTAATAGTAAACAATAAGATAAATGTCTATTATTTTTAAATGTAAATCAAATTATAGAATTCACACTGTTCTGTTGGAATGCTTAACTGTTAAAAAGGTCTATATAATATATGTATATAGTATAAATACAGCTGAAAAGGGTTGGATAGACCGAAAACGTTTCTGTAATTGCACAATAACTATAATAAAGATATTTATATCCTACCTAAGTGCTAGAATAAAGAAAAAAGAATACATCATTAAAAGGCAGCATAGTTTTTGAACATTAGATTTCCATTTAAAGTTTACAGTATTAATCTAAAGTTTTCACTATTATTTCACACACATTTCAAATAGAGAATTAATTTATTAATATTTTTTTAATAAAAAATGGTATAAAGTTACATCATTACTATTCTTAATGCTTTAGTGAAAAATAACTGTTAAACAATTAATATTAAAATATAAAAAGTTAATTTTTATTAAAAGAAAAATTAATATTTACATGAATAATAAATAAAACATCATCTTAATATGAGAATAATGGATTCAGCCATTGTAGATAAGGGATGCACAAACTTGTTAAGACCAAGTGCTGCATAGATTCACTGTGCTTATAGGAAGGCCACCAAAAAACTGGGAAAGTTATATATCATATCATGTTTATTAATTACATGTTACAAAGCTACATAATCAAAACTAAACAAAGAATTTTTAATTGGATGAGTGGTATTGCATTAATTTTTAACAACTTTTTTTTTGTTAGGTTCAACATTTGTAATAGCCAAACCCAAGATTGATTCTAAATTTTCATTAGTTAAGTAGCAGTGTTATTTTGTGTGCATGTACAAGTTTTTTAAATTACTTATTTCCAAGCCTGTTTCACACACAAATACAGTAAAAATAAAGAAAATGTTTATTATTACAAATATGATTATTTTTTTTCTTATTGTTTAAAAACATTAATATCGAACTACTGTGAAAATAATTCCACATCAGAAAAATATTATTTGAAAATGCATTGTTCAAAACTACAAATAATAATTTGTTGATTATATGACTTGTTAAAATAACACAAAGTGAAGTGGGCCACATGCAGCCTGTGGCCCATGGTTTGTGCATCCCTGCTGTAGATGAAATGCTCCAAACACTTTAAATACTCAATTTAGTAGAAAAAATTTAGTGTGCAGATAGTTCTCTGTTTGCAAGTTCCTGAGTTTATATGTTTTTTTCAAGTATGAAGTACCAAAAACATTGAACATATAAGCATTAATTGCAATAAATAAATGCTAAACATTCATAAATAGGTATTTCAAACCACCTACATAGCCATACAATAGATATGATTTATAACAGATATTCTGTCTTCTACTACAAAATCTGTAAAATGAAAATGGTGGACCAAGAACCAGAAATAGTACACTCTCTGCCATGATTTCACCAACACATTATAAATTAAAATTATAAAGTAAACTGTTATAAATTATGATTTTATTTATTTATTTTCACAGAATGAAAATTAATTAAACCTACAAAATATACATAACAGCAATATAGAGCAGCAATAGTTTATTAAAAGTAAAATATTTTCAACCATCACAAAGACTTATCTTGTAAAGATTAAAAAGATGTTTTACTTTTAATAAATTATTTCTGCTCTGTAGTGCTGTTTTGTGTAATTTGTGGACTTATGCAAAGCAAAAGACTTATTATAATTTTAATTAAAACTATTTACTCATTTGACAAGATTTTAGTAATTATTAATTAATTCTTGATTATTTATTATTCAGATTTATTTAGATTTCTATTAAATATTTAGTAGAAATCAGCATAATTAAATTCTGTTTAAATTAATAGTTCTAATATTTTTTTGTACAAATTTATAAATTTCAATAATCTTATAACAAGTAATTGTACAAAAAAATTATATATAAAAAAGCATTCAAACTATTAAAAATATGCCAAAATTTGTGAATGTTTGAAATAAATAATTTAATAATTCTAATATTAGTTATAAGCTATCAAAATATTTTCATCTAATGAATCAAATATTTCTAGCTAAATACTCCTAGTTAATTAATTTGGGGTTAAACTATAATTTTAATAATTATTTATTAATTACAACTATGATACCACTATCCATCTGTTGAGTTAATAAATTATGATTAATTTAGAAGCATCTAAATTAATCAGAATATAAGCTTCCTGAAATGGAAATCTGCCTGTGGTGCCATGTTAATCTAATTGATTAAAACACTAGCTAAAATACCTGGCGTTGCAGAGTTTTTGTTTATAAATCACATAGTAAAAATAATCAACATACAATATATCGTACAATACATATATCATACAATATTCATATATACTGTATATACCTGTAATCATACAATAAACAATGCTTCAAATTCAATATCATTTTTCTCTTGTTATTGCTTGTTTATATTTCCTTTTAAAATTAAATGATTAAACTTTCAAAATTTGTTCCTATTATGTAAACACTTCTATTAAATATATAGAAATATCTTCTATTATATAACAAACAAACAAACACGTGCTAAACACCTGCTTTGCAACAAAAAGTGAAGCATGTGTTTGGCCTTTTGTTGCATTGTACAATGGTCTCAAATTGGCAGCCCGGAGACTGCATCTGGCCCACAAAGCAATTTTGTACAGTCCGCGAAGATATTTTAGTAATTTGTTTAAATACATATTACAGTAGGAAAATTATTACAATTTAACGTTAATAAAATAACAATATAAAGTTTTAAAGCATACTGTACTCAACCTACACTGTACTATCAGTAATTATTGTATCAGTAAAATATTTTCTTTTCACTATAAAATTTTGTTAAAAAATATTTGGCCCTTCGTTTTCTTTCAAACTGCGCATTTGGCCCACTCACAATTTGAGTTTGAGATTACTGGCATACAAAGCTGCCGAGAGGGGGTGACATTTGAGATTTTTGTCATAGGCCTGGCATTGAAAAGGACTTGACCTTTGAGCCCTGATGTGTCACATAACGTGTCCGATAGTTTCCAGGCTGCCACAAGAGCATACTATCTACCACCCAAAGCAGTTGTGCCAAAATAAATTATTTTATATATAATAGTATTTCAATAGACAAAGGTTTTAAAATTTTTATTCATCCCTCATCGAAGGTTTTTAAAATTTTTATCTTGATCTCAGATGAGGCCAAAAAAATTTAAAAATTCTCTATTTAATGTTTGTATTTTATGATATATAATGTATCAAATTTTGAATTTTATTGTACACTTTTCTTTTTAATAAATGTTTAATGTTTTATATGACTTTTTTTATTAAACCAAAGTGATGTACTTTTTTAAATGAGGCCTGGACTGCAGACTTATCACAGGCCCGAAAATTTCTCTCAGCGGCCCTGCTGGCGTAATACAAAAGGCCATGCACACAAGCAAAAAAGCCAAGCAAACAAGTGCAGAAAACCAGCACTTGTTTGCTTGGCTCTTTGTTTAATTTATCTAAGAATTAATTATTTTGTCCATGTTAAAAATAGGCATGGTCCATTCAGGAAATGCTGGATGCTGATTTTTAATACGAATGTGTGAACAATATTTTAATTTTTACATATAATTTATATTATTAAAATGTCGGTTGAAATACATAATTATGTTATGACAATGATGTGGCATGGACTGCAGACTTTTGGCAATAAAATGGAAATTTTCTATATGCTATGTATAGAATTTCTTTGTGTGTTATTTTAAATATTATTTATTTATTAGCTAGGGAGAATCCATAAATTATGTTATGCTTTAGGGGTAGAGTTCTGTAAATTATGACGTCAGTTTTAAAATGGTTAACACTTGCATCTTTATGACTAAACACTGTTTTAGTTATAAAATAAAATATTTATGTGTAATTGTTAGAGAAATAAAGACTAATGTAACATGAGGAAATACATTTGTTATAAAACAGGTCTGGACAATCCAAATTGTTTTCTCAGGTCAGCTTGGAGAACAATATTATAATAACCATGCATAGTGCCACGAAAAATTTCGAAGGAGGAGAGACTCAAAATGTGTTTGAAATAATGCAATGTGGCTTAATTTCATTTAGAATTGCAACAAATACAAAATTTGTATATATAACTGCTTTTTGTGTGATTTTAAATACTGTGGGTGATTGGTTAACGAACATAATCCATTCCAAGACAATGTTTATTATCCGAATTGTTCGTTAACCGATCATCGATCTACCATAGGTTTTTATGGGAATTTGATTAATCCATTCAGGAGACCCAAAAAAACATATATAAAAAATTATACAATTTCCTACTACGTTTATTTATATGTAATAACAATAATATATATGTATTAAAGAACAGTTATTATTATTGTTTTTGTTGCTTCCACTCAGTCAATTTCTACATATTTATTTTCCGATAAAGAATCTACCCAATATCGATTGCTTTTCTCTCTCCTTCAGGATTTTTCAGAAGTGATTAATAGCATAGTCGTGGTAGAGTTCAGAAGTGATTAATAGCATGTAGAGATCCTGAAGCCTATTGACCTCAACCTGGTATGGGTGCCATTCTAAGACCAAAAATTGTAAAATCTTTCTCTTACTGTCTTTTAATAAATCTTTGATTTGTTTTACGTTGTCTTCGAGTTCATTTTAATCCAGAAAAATTCTTTGATTTGTTTTATGTTGTCTCCGAGTTCATTTTAATCGGAAAAACTGCTGTTCTTCCATCCTTACCCATAAGTCCACGAATGCGCAAGGCCTAAGCCTGTCATTCCGTTAGGTTAGTTAAGCCGAAATAGCCTCATGGAATATTCATTTTAATCGGGAAAACTACTGTTCTTCCATCCTTACCCATAAGTTCATAAACACATTGGGAAAACTACTTTTCTTCCATCCTTACCCATAAGTCCACGAGTGTGCAAAGCCTAAGTAGTCATTCGTTAGGTTAGTTAAGCTGAACTATCCCATGAAAGGCCTAATAAGCCTGTCATTCCGTTAGATTAGTTAAGCCGAAATATTCTCATGCATATTTTTATCTGGTGGTAGCCACTTATAGAGCCGCTATCATCACAGGCTGACCAACACCCATGATGGAATCAACCGAAAGATTCAAGGATGAGTTTCAACGGACTGGGCCCAGATCCCTCCTGAAAAATTGGAGGAGTGGGACTGCTGGATCCTCCTGAATGTTAAGCCACAGTTTTACCATGCAACCATCGTGCTGACCTGACAGTCTGCCAGTCCCACAGTTTGTTCTGTGAAGTGTTCATTGTTCGTGTGTTCATTAACCAAACATAAAAATCTTTCGAAAAAGTGTTTGTTATCCAGACTGTTTGCTAATCGATCACCCACTGTATTACTTATTATTATTACATAACGTTAGATAAACATATAATAATTTAGGTCATGATAAATAGTTATATAATTTCTTTGTGTGATAAAATATAAAAAAATTTCATTTGAGATATGTAATATGTCACCATCGTAATTATAAAATTTCCTTTAAAATAAAACATCTAATAAAAAAGTATGATATAAAGATATTGATTGAACACAAATTGATACTGAATAGTATCCTGTATCACAATCAATAATAATTATTTTAGCTATGTAATTCTGTAAGTAATAGTAATGCAAGTAAGTTATCTGTTGCCTCTTACTTTGGCACTTAACACCATCTATTGATATTTATTATCTTAAAATAAATAAAAATTAGGCCCCCTAGAACCCTGAAAAAGGGCCAAATAATAAAAGGGTGACGTAGGGACATACCCGTACTAATACTGAACAAAATTCTATATCATATTCCTAAATATCTTTTGTAGATTTTAAATAAAAATGTTACATACATACATACATACATACATACATACATACATACATACATACATACATAATTTGTATTTTATAAGTAAGGCCAGCCACAAATTAGTCGATATTGCAGCAATCTGGTCGCTTTCGATGTCGTACCAGAATCATACGCACAACTTGTCATTGCATACTCGTTGCAGTGACATCATCACCTCCGACGAAAAAGAGGCGGAGCGAGCAACTTTCCTAACATCAAACATGTTAGATATTTGGTGCGATGAGATATGCGCAGTGAAAACTTTGGAAAGTTGAGCATGCATATTTGGATAATGTTGCTAGTTTGTCACTGAACTACATTTATTAAATAAATTTGAGATTTTAAAACCAAATTTTTTCATTTTTACATTTAATGATGTGATTTGAATCAAAACTCTAAATAATACAATAATAAAATTTATATAGGAAAAAAATTCACATTATCTAAAGGTAAATGGCAATGATTTAAATTCTAACAAATATTTGGTTGGAGAATAAAACAGCTATTCATTCTACTAGAACTGAGAAATTCAGTCACTATTGAGATTAAGAAAAAAAAACAAACTTGTTGCTTGTGTCATAATTTTATTCTTTTTTGAACAGCTCACTAATAATATATGCACAATATATAAAGATAAAATGAATATGCAGTTGAACAGAAGTCAGCATTGGCATGTCTTCTCTGTACGTCGACATTATTCGATAGATAAACAAATGTTCGAAAAATGTTAACAGATGTTCGAGAAATGTTGATTGGCTATGAGCCACGTCATGAGTGACCTCGATTTAACAACCTCCTCTCTGTACGTCGACATTATTCGATAGATAAACAAATGTTCGAAAAATGTTAACAGATGTTTGAGAAATGTTGATTCGCTATGAAAACAATGTCATGAGTGACCTCAATTTAACAACCTCCTCAAAGATCATGTCGTTAGCGAACATAAAAATCTTTCAAAAAAGTGTTTGTTATCCGATTTGTTTGTTATCTGAACTATTCGTTAACCGATCACCCACTGTACCTAGTTATGTTTTTTATTTTTATATTTACAGTAATACTGTGAATATAAAAATTGTTGATTAGTTAATTAAAAACATGAATTGATTAAAACATTATAGTAATGAACATTTATATTACTCGACAAGAAATAACAATATAATTGCTATTTTTTATAGAAAAAATGAAATAAGACAAATTGAAAACAAAGATCTCTCTCATTCATTATTTACACTAGGGATGGGCAACCTTCGGCTTGCGGCCACATTATTTTATTATATCTAATACCAACGCTATGTATACTTACATACCCACAGTGGGCAACCTCCGGCCCGCGGGCCACGTTATTTTATTATATCTAATATCAACCTATGCTTACATATCTGTACCTTCTCTTTTTTAAATAAATACTATTATCATCAGTTTACATATCTGTACCTTCTCTTTTTTAAATAAATACTATTATTATCAACTGTTTTTGTTTTGGCTTGAACCGCTCTTCCGATCTATATCTAATACCAACGCTATGTATACTTATTCACATTATTTTATTATATGTAATACCAACGCTATGTATACTTACATCAGCCACATTATTTTATTATATCTAATACCAATGCTATGTACTTACATATCTGTATTTATTATATCTAATACCAATGCTCTCTTTTTTAAATAAATACTATTATTATCAATTGTTTTTGTTTTGGCTCGTGGTATTATATCTAATACCAACGTTATGTATACTTACATATCTGTACTTTCTCTCTTTTTTTAAATAACGCTATGTATACTTACATATCTGTACCTTCTCTTTTTTAAAAAAATTCTATATCAATTGTTTTTGTTTTGGCCTGTGGCCCACCATAAATTTTTCTATACAAATTGTTTTTGTTTTGGCCCGTGGCCCACCATAAATTTTTCTATACGGTCCCCTACAAAAAAGTTTGCCCACCCCTGATTTACACAGTTGACTTTAAAGAACTGAAATTGTCAATTTTTTTATTTTTATGGATAAATATTTTAATATTTTTATTAGTCGAAGTTCAACATAAAATACAAAGTAAAAAATTTTAAAAGTTTTGATAAACATAACTATGTAATTCTTATTTATTTTTGTAAAGTAGACTTTTGTGGCATTTAGAATTACAAAAAATGTTATTTTTTTTTTGCACAAACATAATTTAAATACGCAATGTTTCGTGCATTGAAAGCAGGTTTAGCCCTGTGTACTTCCACTGGTGCAGGTTGCAGCAACGCAGTTTTCTTATATTCAACGCTTGTATATTATTATTTTATTTCCTTTAATGAGATATACTTATCATTGCGGATATTCTCTAAAGAAAGAAATTTCTGCTGGCAAATATTGAACTCTGAGCGGGAACACATGAGAAATGAAGACTTTTGTTTTAACTGTTTGTTACTTCGGGTTTTGACTAGGAAAAACTAGAAATTCCGAACTTTGAATAAAAAATGTTCGGGGCTCCAAAATTTGGGTTTTGACTAGGAAAAACTAGAAATTCTGGACTTTGAATAAGAAATATTTTGACTAGGAAAAACTAGAAATTCTGGACTTTGAATAAGAAATGTTCGGGAAAAACTAGAAATTCCAGACTTTGAATAAGAAATGTTTGGCATTTCCAGTTCGGCCTAGGAAATACTAGAACATCCGACCAGAGTTAGGGCGTTCTCGTTTTGACTAGGAAATTCTAGTATTTCCTGAATTCGGGTTTGCCTGACTAGGAAATTCTAGTATTTTCTGAATTCGGGTTTGTCCTGTAACATATACATTGCATTATAATTCTGTACAATAGTTTTATACAGCTGAAGAGGGTCGTAATCCACTGAAAATATTACTGTACCATACATATTTTATGGAATAAAATTTTTTAAATAAAATTTTCCTACCAAAGTGCTGTTTAAAATAATATATAATTTTGAAGATAGAGAGATTGGAATAGAAATATATTAATAGCTTCAGTTATTAGATAAAGTATGTGATTTAAGTTTAGCCTGTTAAATTCTATCATTTGTCTGATGGCTGATCTCACCAGTGGTGTAGACAACTACTGATAAGGCTCTAGAGCTCAATCACTTAATATTTTCTGATTAGAAAGCAGCATAAACTAGAAAGAGACTATTCTAAACATTAATAGCAATATCTATTGTTAGTAAAGAAATTTTCTTTGATTTCATTTTACTCATATGTTCTTTCCACATTGTTAAAACGTTTTTTTTTCATTCCATTTCATATTTTAACCTTCTCCTTTAAGTTGTCCATTCACTTCAGGAACATTCTGTACATTAGCTACAAAATATATATCTTATTGTTACTAACAAGGGGACTCAATTAGCTGTGACTCACCATTTGGACAAAATTTTGTAGGATAGTGGTGGTCCATGTGTCAATTACCTGACAAAATCTTAGGTGGAGGCATTCAATTAACTTTTTTAATAAATTTACAATTTTTGTCATTTTCTTTAATTACCATAATTCCATCAAAATTCCAATGTTTAAATAGCTGCATTAATAGTATAGCTGACTGTTATGCAAATAAGCTAGATTTGAATCCAAATAAATTTTTGTTATTTTTAATATAAATAAAAGTATGTTTTGTTTAAATTTATTCATTTTTTTAAATTATTTTTTTAAGATTTGGTTCGTCTGTGATGATTATATTGCTTGAGAGCTGTATACATTCATATTTGTATTCTGAACTTGTTTTATAAAAATAACAAATGCCTCATTATTTCATACTTTAAAGAAATTATTTTATTTTGTATACTATACTACTTAAATAAAAACATCCAGCGACGTCTTATGAAATGGTCACGTGACTAGAGAAATTGTATCTGACATCAGATCGGAGTCGATGCCATTGACTAGTTTGTGGCCGGCCTAATAGAGATTGGGACAGTAACCCAAAGTTTCCAGTTTAACTACAGGGCAGTGGCTAAATTTTTAATTTCAGGAAAATAGTGAAAATTAAAGTTGAGTTATTAAATAATAGAAGGTATGTTAGCCCAAATTTAATTAATTATTAACCCAACAGATGAAAGTACCATAGTCATGATAAATAAATAAATATTAAAATTACAGTTTAACTCCAAATATTAGGTAACTAGAAATGTTTGGTTAATATATTCCCCTAGTACAATTTTTTAATAAAGTATTATTTATCATACTTTTATTCACAAATAATTATATATTTTCAGGCACTTGTTCTTTGTTTTCGTTTACATTTTACAAAAAATAGCACAACAAATAATACTGCTTCAGCAACTGTTAGACAGTTAGTAGCTGTAGTATTTGAAAGAGTACAATCAGAAGATTCCACTCCAAATGAAGGTATTTAAATATTTTAATTTTGATTCTTATCAATTTTTTAAAAATTATAGTTTCAATAATTGCATTAATGTTTTAATGATTTTTTTTAAATATTGTTTAAGATAGGATAGGTGATTTAAATTTAGAAGAACTTAAGATTGGCAGTAGACATCCTCCTAAATCATTAAGACCCTGTGCTGCTGATGCTTTCTTGTTGTTTCAGGTATAAATTTTTAAGTGTAATAAATAATTTTGTAATATTTATATTTTTTAATAAAATATTAATTTTTAAATTAGCATTTTAATGATATTAAATGTGTTGAAACAAAATGTATATATTATTTGAAATTTTAACTGCAACATAATTTTTATGCTTCTGAAATTAGATTATGTAATCAAAATAAAAGCATTTAATCTTTTCAGAAGAAACTTTACTAATACAAGTATTTCTTAGATTATATAATAGTCAAGTTTATATAAATGTTCACTATAAACACTGTTATAAAAATTGAGATATGAAAAATTAATATACAATATATGTCAGATAATGTTTCCTCCAATCTTTCAAGACCTATATAAAAGATATTTACCATATACTTGTTAGTAAATTTCTAATATGTACTGTTTTTGTATAGGAATGATTTTTCCGTAAATAAATAAACAAATCTCATGCTTTTTATTCCAGATTTAAAAATATAAATTAAAATATTATGTTTATAAATTATATATTTCTAAATTAATATGGAGAACTTTTTGTGAAGTTACAACTCTTATGATTCCATCATAATTAAAAATGAATTTGACATAACACACAACAGTTGTACCTATATAGCTTATTTTATGTTAAAGCATGCATTATTTTCAGTAACATTACTAAATTTTCTCTCTGATTTAGCACTATCAGTAATAAAATACATAAAATAATAATATTTTACACTATTATTATATTTTCCAAATTATGTAAATAGTATAGTGACAGCATTATTGCTTTTCTGTTTTATACTTTGTTATTTTAGTATTACTAGTATTTTATATAAATAAAAAGAAATACTGATTGTTTCTTATAAATTTTAATAGAATAATATATTTTACAATGAAACATACATATTTGAACAAATCTGATATATAAAACAATAATTCAGATATTAAACTTTATATGTAATTTTCACCAATTTCCTAGATAAAATAATATTGGAAATATAATTGTTTTTGGCATATGAATGACTGAATAGAGTGCTATAATCAAAACATTAACCCATGGAAGGAAGAAGGATGAAGTAAGAAGAATATAGGAAAAATTAAAGGATTTTTTGATAAAATAATGAAAAAAATTATCTGTGATCTCAGAATTCGAATTCAAAATTAAAACCAATATTATGATACTATTAATAGTACAGTTTGATAACAAATACTTATAATTATCATTACAAAAACAGAAAATACAGTCTTAAACTTATAATCACTCTTATTTATAGTGATGATATAAATAAGATTTCTTTGATCAATCCATTTCCATGGGTTCGAGTCTCTGACTGAATGATTAGATTTTTGGAACATGATCTTTTTTTATCTTGTTCTTGTAGTTTTGTATTATTTATGTTAATTATGATAATGTATAGTATCCTAGTAAATATTAGCAGTGAGAAATCCATAAATTTTGGGCATTTACCATTTATTACTTACAACTATCTTGTTTACAACAAATGATTCAAAACTAAATCCCATTGTAAGACTAGGACTACCTGTAATAAAAAAATTGTATGTTAGCTAAAGTCAATGTGTACTTTAGCTACTTGAATACTTAAATTCACTGTTTAGTTGCCAACTAATTGCATTAATCATGGCACTTATTAGCAGTACAAAAACTTATTTCTCAAAGATCGTGACCATTTCATAAGACGTCTTATGAAATAGTCACGTGACTAGAGAAATTGTATCTGACGTCAGATCTCAGTCAATGCCATCGACTAGTTTGCGGCCGGCCTTACGTTGTAGGATTCGAAACCGATTCTACTCTGTCCGATCGTACTCTGTCCTACTTATTATTTAAAAATAAACCTTGCTCATTAGATTGAACTTCAAACATATTCATTATTTTATATTTCATCCTCTTTGTACGTGTTACGGATTTTTGTGATTATTTAATTGTTCATCTTGCACAAAACGTTACACGTCATTATCAAAATTCCAAATATATTTTGTCATAAATGATACAAAATATTATTAAATAATATGTTAAGTGTTTTTTAAATAATAATTTCATTAATCAATATATTATAAATGCTATCTCACCATATTTAGATATTTACTGTATTGTGTATGAACAGCATGTTGTTCGGATATTTTTATCTATTGTAGAACGAATTTACTTCGAAACAGAATTTTGAGAATAAAAGAAAATCATTCAAATCAGAAATAAAATTATTGTAAAATTCAATAATAATTACACAATAAAAAAAGCCGTAAAGTTTATTTATAATTACTCTTAAACATATTCTATATCTTACAATTTTTTTATTACTGTATATGATTTTTAATCGTTTTTCTTAATACGATTAAAATGATATTTTATTTATTATAATTTATATTCATATTATTCTTCTATCTTAAATAACGATGTACACGATAAATAGGAAACACTGATAAAAGGAGAAAGAAAGGTATTAGTAGGAAATACAACCAATTATTCGATCCTTTTCTTCTTATGGTAGGTGGTTCAGCTGATTCGGGTCTTCTGTCCACCAAACTGCTACATGTGCCATTTCTGTTAAATTTTTGATTAATATAAAATTTATACAAGTAATAATTATAGCAATTGCTTATTGAGACGATAGAAATATTTACCTTAAACATATTCCTTTATTTCTGTCACAACGAGTTCCAGGGATTAGCCTGTAAAAGTCTCCATTCGGTTGCAACAGATTCAAGTCCTGGGTTGTTCTACATCTTCCATTAACGTTAATACAGCAAACGTGGCATTCTTTTCTACTTTGGCATTTGCAAGGTACTAAACCGTTGTCTTCGCATACGTTGCTAATGCAGTGACCGAAATGACAAGAGAATGAAGATCCACAGGGCGTTGCGTTGGGTAGAGGGATTTCAGGACAGAATGGAGATTGTCCATCACAAATTGCGGTATTATACGAACAGAGATTGTGAACAAAGCACGGACGTTTCTTTTCTTTAATAACAATGCGGCATCTTTTAGTGCAACAGTCTCCTTCTTGAGGACTGCAATAATTTCTTGAATGTCTTTTTAGAGTACATTCATTGGGTGATCCGGGAGGATTACAACATGGATCTAATTTTCTGCATGCTCTTACTGGTCCACAATCACATTCTTCGCCAACTTCAGTTATTCCATTACCACACTTCGAATTTGAATCTCTCAATAGACAAAGTCCTAATAAATGTAAAATTCTTGGTATAAGTTTTGTTAAATTCAATATAGTAGCAGGTCGTTTATGAACGCCTTTCTGCAACTCAGTTCGTGCACAGTTTGAGATTAATTTCGTGTAAGATTAATTGATTTAATGTAATGATTTGATAAACTACCTGCTACATGCATTGTTAACAATAAAAAAATTTACCTATTCCGGAAATGGTTTCTCTTATTTCTTTTATACTGCATGGAGAAAATTTCCAGTTATTAAATCGTGATCCATCCGACAAGTCTCTGGTAGACACAGGATACATAATGTAGTGGCCTAAGTTAGGATTTAGTATTCCAGGACTACATATTGAATTATTTCTTCCATCATGTTTACTTCCGAAGGCGTGCCCCATTTCATGAGTTAAACTATAACTGAGACGAAATTTAGGAATCCTACGGCCAGAAGAGATATCTGTGACGAAACCAACATTATAACTCGGAATTTCTTCAGTATTAGAACCCGAACATATTGCCTCTAATAATAGAAAAACATGTTTATTAATGCATCTGAATTTCAAAATGAATATTGCTATGAACTATAGTTTTCTTCAGAAAAAGCTATTGTTAATAGTTAGCAACGTTTCTCTACAGTTTAACATTCTAATTACCGTTGATATTTAAAAATTCTCAAATGATTTTGGGTAACAGCTAAGCTACATTGAGAACACAAAATCCAGAAATAATAATTTAGTATTTTTAGGCCGACATATCGCAAAACGGATATACTCTACCTAGCAGCGGCCACTGTACAGCCCATCAGAGGCTGCATAATACCCATGACAGGGTTCAAGTGAAAGGTTGGGAATCAACGCCTATTATGGACTCTTCCTGAAAAAATGGAGGTCGGGATTTGAACCCGTTCCTTCAAGGTGGTAAACCACAGCTTTACTTCAGAAAACAACTATTATTAACTATAAACAGCTACTTTTAAAGTGAATATTAAAGTTATACTATGCACATGTAAAGAAATAACTTAATAATAACATTTTTATATATTTCTGTTTCTTTATTTATGATTAATTTATTACTTTTAGATAAATCTGAAATTTAGGACATAATAAATAATAATTATAAACTATATTTTCAGAAAATCTTTGTTAGGAAAATATTTCTTATTTCTACTAAGGTAGAGTAATTATTTGATAATTTGTGCAGAATTAATTTCGTTAATCATTACTCAATAAATACGTCAATCGAATTAAAATCTCTCGTTTTCAAAAACAAAAATTAATTTCTATATTATTATAGTCTTATAACAATTATTCAACAGGTGAAATTTAAAAATCATAAACTTTAAAAGCAATATTTTCTTACCAACAAAGGCTGTTCCCATTGTTTTGTTAAAATTTCTGTGGGAAAACACTATAAACATACACCAGTTCTGTTTGTAATTTTTTGCTATTTCGGTTAAGAAGAAACTGTAATTGCTGAACTGTTTCTTCAGAGGATAATTTGGATCACTTTTGTTTTCAATAATGGTGATTTCCTCCACGCTGAATCCAATTCCTTCGGGTATCAGATCATCATCCAGATCGATGTTACTGAATGTTTTATCCATTATTTTCACGTGATAGAGCATTTCTGCGATCACTTTTGCTTTGTTACCTTTCTTTGATTTCACAAATGTGTGATCTGCTAACAGTGCTAATTCGCATGTTAATTTGTTCCTGCATAAAAAAGTGAAGAGAAATCAATAAAATATTATCGCATATTAAAACGCCCAATAATTATCATCATAAATTTATCCATTTTTAAGTCTTGTTTCTATATTACTGAATTATTGAATGTCATAAAATGTTATGAGAGAAAATTGAAGAAGTTTGACTTTATAACATTTTTAAATGGTATAAAATCAAACTTCCACTACAGAACTAATTCTACCAAATCTAACTTTCAAATATATTGTAAATTTCATAAAAATTTCATCGATTAGTTCAAAAAGTATGGAATATTTGTGATAAGTTGGAATATCCACCATTTTTAATTGGAGAAAGGTAAAGTATAATTATATCTAGATTCTCAGAAACTTTTTATGACAGACTATTATTGACAAATTTCATGAAAATCTAATGTAGTATAGAAATTATTATTAACTTATAATCAGATATAATACAGTCATATTCAATACGTAAAAATATAGATAATCCTCGACTAACGACCGTCTCAATTCGAGTAACATTCATACTTACGATAATGATGAAATCAGTTAATTTTGTAATTGGTGAATGCAATTCCATGGTTCGAATCCTTGACCCAATGGTCTGATACATAGAAACCGTCTTTTTTATGCCCGATTCTTTCAATTTTATATTTAAGTTAATGAATAATTTCCTGGTAAACACATATTTCTCATAATTTCTGAAAATTTATGAGAAATCCATAAATTTTGAGAATTTACGACTTAGCTGCAGGATTCGAAACCGTCTATCATAAGTCGAGGATTATCTGTATTTGTTATTTACCATAAACTTATACGAAGAATAAAAATATATCATTTTAGTACAGCATATAGCAAAAATTATTCCTTTACTGATTATTTTTATATTTAGAATTTCAAAAAATGTGATATGCTCGTGAATAGATATATAAGAATTAATTTTCCCCATATGTGATTACGAAATACATATATAATATGATTGCAAAAGATGTAAATCAAAAATGATGCAAAAAAGAATAAAAACTAATATTCTTAGTAGTGGATGTTTCAAAACCTGAGTATACAATTCTATCGGAAAGAAAATTCCTTATAAAAATCAATTCTCAAATATTTAAATATTTTAAACTACGATTCTTATAAATGAGCTCCTCCAGGTATGAACATAATTCGTATGTAAGTTTTGTTCGTAAGTTGAGTTGTTTATAATTCAAATACTGTTACCCTGAAAATTATTTAAATAACTTTATATACTGTGTTTTATAACATAATTCCCAAATGTACCAATTAGAAGTTTCTTATTTCACAGATTTAAACAAAATTTTCCGATTATAAAGCGTATGTAAGTTTTGTTCGTAAGTT
Source organism: Olivierus martensii (assembly GCA_000484575.1). Classification (NCBI taxonomy): domain Eukaryota; kingdom Metazoa; phylum Arthropoda; class Arachnida; order Scorpiones; family Buthidae; genus Olivierus; species Olivierus martensii. Next base: position 54,664 of record AYEL01089750.1, on the reverse strand, counting down.
GAGTTGTTTATAATTCAAATACTGTTACCCTGAAAACTATTTAAATAACTTTATATACTGTGTTTTATAATATATTTCACAAATGTACCAATTAGAAGTTTCTTATTTCACAGATTTGAACAAAATTTTCCGATTATAAAGGTTTTTTTTTTTAGCAATCGCCGCCATCTTGGCTGGCGATCCTAATGCTACCGTAATAAGATAACTAACTGTATGATTTTGCATAATATTGGCTGCTAGATAATTTTGCTATCATATTGTTCAAAATTATCGAAGGGATTTTTAAAGTTTCGTGAAATTTCAAAATGAAATTTTACGTTAGTAACTGGAGGAGCGGAGTATTTGCTTATTGAAAATTATTTTCATCTAGCATAAGTTACCTTGTTTTCAACTTATCTTGAAAAGTTTTCCAATTATTTTTTACAGTCTTTGCTTGGCTAAAAATGATTTCATCTTCGACATTGCTTTCCATTGAATATATATCACTCTGTCTATAGACGATTACTTTATCCTTATAGTCTTCTCCATTTATATATTTGGAAGCCATTTCTAGATAATATACTTCATTCTTTAAATCCATTTTACCAACAAAAGCAGATTGATCGAAATATCCATTAACTATAGACTGCTGAAAACCTTCTGCAATCCCCTCGTAGATGAATGCTCCAGGAAAATTCCCCATGTTCATGCTGGCATTATTGTTACCATCAATGATAACATTGGTATATGGTGAGGACACAGAATTGTCTTGTCGTAATAATATTTTGAAATCCTTTCCATATGCGTGAAATCGCACAGAAATTGGATCTCCCATTCGAATGGCTTCGGTTTCGTTTTTCTTCTCGAAAAAGTTGATCTTAATCTCGGTAATCTGGTAATTTTTCACAAAATCTAACTTTGGCTGTGAATTTATCGAACTAGAAACCGTATAAATGAAAGAAAGAAAACTGATTAAATAAATTATAGAATCCATCATGGAATTTTCATTACCATATTCAAAATTAATTATTTTATAATTGTATATTTTGAAATGCGGTAATCAAACTAATCAGGGTGTTCTAGAATCAATTCAAAAGTTTAAATTTTTCACTAACAAGACATTTTTAATTTAAAATGTTAAACTGTAGTTCAAAATGATGCCAATTCTGGACAAAATTTTTTAAGCATTTTTTTAATATCAGTCAAATTTTTTATTTTATTATTATATCATTAAATTTTTTATTATATCATTTAAAATGTTATGACATCCAACAAGTGAATCATTAATCTTACCAGGAATTATCGAAGATTCTACTGTTATTACTGATAATTAATGAAGATATATCCAATCACCATAATTACTTTATAATCATTTTAAAGTATATCATTCAAAAAACTTCATAGATCTTGATTTTTTCTGGATAAATATGCAGAGAATTTGAAAATGTTCGGGTCACTTAAAAGATATTCCAAAAATCTGCTCAAAATATAATTCATCATATACTAGCAGTTGTTTTTATTTTTCAGAGAATGAATAATTATATATGTTCGGGTCACTTAAAAGATATTCCAAAAATCTGCTCAAAATATAATTCATCAGATAGTAGCAGTTGTTTTTATTTTTCAGAGAATGAATAATTATAGTTTGCATCTTGTTTGACAAAATTATTGGTTTTTAAAGTTCCTTTTAATTTTCTTAACTAAGTATTAATTTAATCTTTTTTGTATATTTTCATGTTGATTTAATTTGTCCAAAACGAAAATCTTTTAATTATAACATATATATCATAACTATATTATTTTGCAATGTATTGCCATCACGTTTGTCATTTGCTGAAAGAAGTAGCATTATGTCAAACAGAAAGTGCTTGGGTACAAGTAAATTTTTAATTTATCTGCGTGGAAGATGTCGTGCGCTGTATGCAGTTCATGGAACATCTGAATGGAGTAATATTGAACCTCATATGTAATTAACAATAAATGTTGGCATATATTATTCAGAAACTTTATGTATGCTATCTCATTTGGCGGTTACACATTCCTTAATCACATTCTACAATTTAAGTGCCACAATCCCTCTGTTGGCGACTTTTGGTACTAAATTTGTTTTCTTTCGAAATCAAAACCGTATGTTCTACTGAATACGTCCACCGAATTTTGTTACGTTTCGTCAATACATGACGCGCTAGATGGCTCTGAACACCTCACGTTATTTTATGGCCATCCGGTATATGCCATCCATAGTCCACACCGATATCTTTAACTGGACGCATTTTTTGTCAACAGATGACGCCACACTCCATTCAGATAGAATACCATGTGGCGGGGCGTCAACAGATGACGCCACACTCCATTCAAATAGAATACCATGTGGCGGGGCGAAACAAACCCTTCCCCAGACTGCCCATCCCTGCGGCGGGATCAGCCGGATTGTGGAGGACGGGGATCGACAGGCAGGGCCCTCCCCCATGATAAATATTTTCAAGGGGTGGGACCTAGGAAAGTAGCATTATGTCAAACAGAAAGTGCTTGGGTACAAGTAAATTTTTAATTTATCTGCATGGAAGATGTCGTGCGACATCTTCCACGTTCGAAATTAAAAAAAAATTATAAATTAATTTTTATATTGTAATGTATACAATGAGGATTTGAGATACTGTAAATGTATCTCGTTTGGAATTAAACTGGAAATTTGTTTAAATAATAAAAAATTTCAAAACTAAAAAAATAATGATATAAGTAAACAAATCTTGACCTCTTTCATAAAAGAAAGTTGTAAAAATATTATTTAAAAAATCACGTTTTTGAATAAAAGTGAACAATAAACCGAAATCTAAAACAAATTTACAGATGTTTATGTTAAAAATTAAAATTTTAAATTATTACTTTTTAAAAAAATCAAAAATTTTCAATAAATCATTACTTACTTCCCTCTTTGTTTTAAAGAAAAGTTCTGTATTCTGCGTCAAATCTTCGTATAACGCGAAAATTTTTATCGGATAAAAAATAAGGATAAAAAATTTCAAATTCATTATTATTAAAGGTACCATTAAAAAGAGGATAGGATAAAAATCGGATTTTTAAAGCTAAAATCGTAATATTTAAGCTTCTGTTTTGCGGAAAGAGGCCATTGCGCATGCTGTTAAATTAGCCAATAAGTAACATTTGTGTAAGATTCATTGAATTGTCATGAATTCCGATGAATTTTACAAACTATTTTTTATAAAATTGTTTATTTATAGCAAAATATTTTGCAAAAAATAATGAAATAATTCGATAATTTTAGTTTATAGTCCTTGAATGGTTAAGCTTATTTATTTACAGATCACAGAAAAGTGACACGTATTATGATTTAAATCACTTTAGAGAAAAAACTGTCCAAACATTTCTGACATCATTTCTTAGGATGGAGTTTCGAGATTCGCGATATGTAGTACTACTGTTGAAATTGTGGTAATGAATAAAAGATTATTAGAATGATTACTTCCAATATAGGTTAGTATTATATCATTATTGATTATGGTCGCGAAAACAGAAATCTTGCCGTCTGAGGAAGTTCTTCCATTCTTTTTGTTCCATGAAAAATTAAGACAGGCTGAACTGTTCTTAAAAGCAATTTTTAATAAATTTAAACTGCTAGTTCTGTAGATTTCCATTTTAGAAAGAATTATTGCACAAATCCAATTTTTGTTTCTTTTTTTAACGTCACTTCCCAATCGCTGTTAAGTTATTTTTATGTGGCAATTCAGGCTCTGCCACTGGCTACTCACATCCAATTATTAAGTTCTTTTGCTTCAGTTATCATATCTTATATTATTAATTTAATTAAAAAAACAATTAATGATTCATCAGTTAGTTAATTAAACAATTTTAAATTGTTTTAAATTGCTTGTTAGTTTTCCGATAACTGTATAATATACAGTGTATATTATAAATGCCTATTTGTTTATTTGTTTTATAACGAATTGAAATCATTAATTTCAATATGTTACTTGGCTTCTTCAACTATCGTTAAAATAATAATAATAATAACAACAATAATAAAATTAAAAAATTGCTGGTTAAGAAACTGTCTTTATCCGTTACTATAAAAATGCAATACTGTTACTTATATCTTATTTTTATTTTGATTCATTACTATAATAGCAGCAGTTGAAATAATTTCACCATTGCCATTGTATTTAAGATTTTGAAATAATTTTCTAAATATGGTAGTTTAATAAGAAACGAAATATTTTTCTCGAGAATTTGAATTTGCAGAAATTAAATTTTCTCCAAATATTCGAAACATGATATTTTTTGTAGAATCCATAATTATGTGAGAATTTTTGAGGAACCATACAATACATTATTATAAAAAAATTATTATATAAGTTAGATTAGATTCATTTTAATTATGACGCGGAATCACACATGGGAATACTTTCGACGGAAGCCATTTTTAGATTCCACCACAGCTGGCATCAACCTAGTCAACTGAAAGTTAAAGAATGGGGTTCAATAATTTGAACCAGGACCTAAGTCGGCCGGATTGACCGCGTAGAGATGCTTCGGCTTTCCACTCTGGAGGATCCGGGTTAGAGTCTCGGATCCCTATTCTTAGAGAATGGAGTGTGGCATCAAAATAATAAAATAAAATAAAGAAGAACCAAGGACCCTATTTGAAAAACTTGGAAGTGTTTTAGACAGGTCTCCAATGTGGGAAGGGACTGTTTTATCATGCGGTCATCAAACCGATTAAACGATCCTTTTGATCGTTTAATCGGTTTGATGACCTGGTTGTTTTCTGAATGCTATGCACAGGTCTCCAATGTGGGAAGGGACTGTTTTATCATGCGGTCATCAAACCGATTAAACGATCTTTTTGATCGTTTAATCGGCTTGATGACCTGGTTGTTTTCTGAATGCTATGCAATGTCTCAATGTCTCCCATTCAGTGATTATGTGTCATAGTTTATCGATATTTGTAATAAGAGTATCAAAAATATTTACTGCATTTTTCGACTTATAAAATTCACTTTAAAATGCAGCTACTTTGCGCCCAATAAAGGTGCCAAGAAAATGGAATTCTCAGACCGATTCGCGCTAGTGACATTGCAGAAGGGAATTTCGTTTGCTAAATTTCCCGCTTTTCTGCATTATTTAATTTTTTATTTTGTACATAATTGTATAAGTGAACGTGCATCGTAATATCGCAAAAGAAAACATTGTATAAAGACAAATTACAAACAAATAACAGAGCCAGAAGTCGGCCAGATGGCCGCGTGGTAAAGCTTTGTCTTACCACCCTGGAGGATCCGGGTTCAAATCCAGGTCCCACACCTCCAGTTTTTCAGGAGGGGTCCGGGCCCGGCCCGTTGAACCCCATCCTTCAACCATCCGGTTGACCCCATCACGGGTGTTGGCCAGCCAGTGATGGGCTCTACAAGTGGCCGCTGCCAGATACAGTATATCCCATGAGGATATGGCGGCGTAATCTAATTAACCTTAACCTTAACAGAGCCAGAAATAGATAAATAGGCCTACTGATTTTAATAAAAATATTAGATACTATGCGAAACAAATTTTCAGCTGCTCATAGAGTGAAATATGTTTGTTGAGATGTCCGTTAAACTGCTTCTTGATGAATATTATTATTATTTTTATCATCAAAAAATTCATACAGATAATTAACAAAAATATTGATTATAGCGTAAATTATCAAGATATAATGCAAACCATATCATGATATAATGCATTATATCTTGATAATAGATATATCAAGTTATCTTGATATATATTTTGATAACCAGTAGTGTAGTACCATATCATGATATAATGCATTATATCTTGATAATAGATATATCAAGTTATCTTGATACTGTATATATTTTGATAACCAGTAGTGTAATGGGGCCGGAACACACCGGAACCTTGTTCCGGTATTTTTTCCACGATCGGAATGCGTACCGTTATAATTTGTTAGGATACATTATATCTATTATAATATCTTTGAGTTTAATAATTGCATATAATTAACTTTATTAACAATTAAGTTCATAACTTCAAATTAAAGATAAAACGTCAAAAATATCTTATTTTTAATGAAAGTCTTCAATCAACAAAACAATGTACACATAAGGACTTATTAAACTATGAACTACCCACAGAGAGAGTGAGAGTACAATGAAATATACTGCTGTCACACATAACTCTACATACTTTATTCTGATCCCCCACGTATATGTATAGTTCTTCTATATATTAAAGCTGAATAGAACATTAAAACTCCTTTCACACCGCTAGCGACAACGACCAAAAACTCGGTCTCTGTCGCTTCATTAAGGTCGCTTATATGTTCACACTTCTTTCTGTTAGTTGTTGTCGTTCTGAAACAGTCGGTGTCGCTAGTCGTTCTGATCTTGACCGAGATTCAAGATTTAGTCGTTATCATTCAACTTCGATCAATCAGGAAGAAGCATTTTTATAAAGTAAAATGGAGGAAATTGATTTTGGCCGTACGAGAGAGACCTTGGCTGTATGATGCTTCTCGTAAAGATTATCGGGATTTATTAATAATTTAATAATTTTTTTCGTCGAAAGCCAATCGTGATTACAAATGGATCCATATTTGCTAACTATTAAAACAAAAGTTTGCATATGCTCGATATAAATTATCGTAGTCTTCTTCGGACTGATGTGAACAGCTAAGCGATAAGTGAAAATAAGTAGTCTGTCTTTGGTTGTTGCCGTTAACTTTGGTCGTTGTCATTGGCAGTGTGAAAGGAGTCTAAGCGATCCAATCCAACGAGGTCTAACCTCAATGAAACAATCTGTAGCGTCGTTGACCAGCGATCCTAGCAGTCGGTGATGGAATTAATCATTTGCCTTCTTCCTGATAAACCTTTCCTGAAGAGTGCAAACATAATCTATAGTTCAAGTTATTATTTAATAAATAAAAAGAATTATAAAGTATATACGCGATTTATATAACAATACTCTTCGTTGTAATCCTTATTAACATTAGCATCCATTTTTTATATATTTTTCGTGAAAAACGATTTAAATATCTGAGTATTGATCAGTGGCGTCTCGTTACTTGAAATCATGGGGTGCTGCAACTTTCGAAATATACTTAAACAGTGTAAATACAATGTATAAGTATTTGGATAAAATAGCAAAATTATGGTAAAAATTAAAAAATATTGTTTATTGTCGATAAAATTATACAGTTTGATATAATTCAAAAATACTTAAAAATAAAATATATTCTTCTTGTCTTGTTTTTAATATAATTGAAAATTTTATGTCTTTAATTGTAATGTCAAACTATTTAAATAGACGGAGTAAACACGACAATTTTTTAGTAAAACATCAGACCCCTTGTAATGTGGCGTGTAAAGTTGTAACTTTTCTAGCTTATGCGTAAATCTGTTTCTGTCTCTCTACGTTAAATCAGCAGAATGGTAAGTGCGTAAATAAATTAAGTACTACTAATTTTTGGATAAATTTTTAATACAATTGCTTGTATTATTTCTATGTTTATTTAAAATCCAACTTTGTAAAAACCTTGTGCACTTACCCCACTCCGCCTTAATTGAAAATTTTATGTCTTTAATTGTAATGTCAAACTCTTTAAATAGACGGAGTAAACACGACAATTTTTTAGTAAAACATGAGACTCCTTGTAATGTGGCGTGTAAAGTTTTAACTTTTCTAGCTTTTGCGTAAATCTGCTTCTGCCTCTCTACGTTAAATCAGCAGAATGGTAAATGCGTAAATAAATTAAGTACTACTAATTTTTGGACAAATTTTTAATACAATTGCTTGTATTATTTCTATTGGAAATTAAAAGAAAGAAGAAAAGTAATCAGTTTAATTTCAAGAAATTCGAATTACAATATTAGGCAAAGAAGCTTTTATCATAATTTTGTATTGATTTATTAATTTTTTATGATGTGAAAATAGTAAAAATTACTTTGCCTATAGAGAATCCTCAAGTGTTAATTTTTTACAGGAACTCCCATTCTCTTACGTTCCCCTCAAAAATACTTAACTCATATGTAAAATGCCTGACATCCCCCTTTCTTATTTTGCTGCGAAATAAAGCACTATACATACTGTTGTAGACATTTTTAATTCTCAAATTGCTGATTATGAACTTCATCAATTCTTAATCCGTGACATAGTTTTTAAATTTAATATATAAATAATAAGGTAGTACACATTGCGAATAGGTCATACTGCAAATTTTTACTGCATTTTATCGTTTTGCTTATTCAGCTGTATTTTCATTGGTAAAAGGACTCTCGTTATACTTTGCTTTATTAATTTCAGAAATTATTTTAAAGATTATTATATATTAAATTAAGTTAGTCTAAAGTATTATACGGTAAAAAATAATATAAACTGTAAATCAATTCTCCATCAATTTTCTATAGAAGCAAGATTGATTAATGCATTCTGATATACTTAAATAACGATTTAAATTTGTGGTATGTAATTTTAATGTTAAAAAAAAATTATTACCAATTTTATTTATTTAAATTTTAAATTTAAATAATTGACCACGAAAGTCTAGTACTAAAATATTTAGATCAACATCATGACAACTACAGTATAAAAATTTCGAAATTCAAGGAGACATATGATCAAATAAAGTACGGGTTTTCAATTATTTGCACTTAAAAATACATCTATCTATAGGAAATCGGTCTGAGTTTAATTTAACATCTTCCTCGTCATGATTTCATATATCTGTAGTTTCGAATAAGATATTAACTGTGTTTAATTTTTTTGTTTATTCGATATGATCAGTAAAGAGATAATATTAATTTACCTATATTATATGTTTATAATTACTTTAACTAAACATATCAAAGCCGATGGAAAATTTGAACTTATAAGAATTAAAAGAGACGTGAGTAGAATTTTAAATATTTCTATATAAAACATCTCTTTCTCTCTCATATTTACATAAAGTATTTTAATACATTTAGAATGGTAAAGAAATAATAGCGTATGTTAAATTATCTCCATGTAATGAAGATGATGATAATTATGTGATGTTTGTAGAAGGAATTGAAATTAATCCCTATCCTGTTTTGATTGGTAAAAATGTCATATTGAAATTATATACTGCAATTACTGAAGATGTTTCGCCACCGATACATGTAAGATTTAATTTATATATTTCTGTTAATTAGTTTTCAATTAATTATTTAAATTATGTTAAAAAAATTTAAATGAAAATTATATGATAAAATTGAATTTATAAATATAGTGAAACTTCGACTTTTATCGATCAATTGCTTGAACATTATATTTCGGATTATCCAACTAAATATCGGATAATGAATCCATTCGACCGACATCGGCACTTGAGAGAGACAGAGTTCGATTTTGGATGAGTTAATTGTTCAAAAATCAAATACTGTATAGTCTTAACAAATCGAGAAATATTTTAAAATTAGAACAAATAATAGGGCCTACATATAATTAACAACTGAATGAATTTTCATTATACTGTGGAAATCCCGAAGGGACCAACTAGGATTTTACTTGTTCCAGATGGTTGAGGTGGTAGCTTTACGGGATAAGGTTCCGGATCTCTTACAGCACTCCGGAGCTCTTACAGGACTCGAATTAAAATCTTAAGATTTTAATGTTGTCAGTTTTGACATCAGAACATGTTTTAGAGGAGTGTCCCCTCTAGTTATTTGTCTACCGCAGTGGTTCTTAACCACTGTGCCGCCAAACCTTTGACGGTGTGCCGCGAAAAATTAAGACTGAATTGTATGTATGTATATATCATATATGTTAATAGTGAAACGTGGTTGGCTGGATATCCCTTTTGGAGTCCTACCGATTCCAACGGCAACTCAAAATTAAGACTGAATTGTATGTATGTATATATCATATATGTTAATAGTGAAACGTGGTTGACTGGATATCCCTTTTGCAGTCCTACCGATTCCAACGGCAACTGGATGACGATTCAGTACTTGCTGAGAGCTATTTAATGATGAATTATTTTATAAATCCACATGATTCGGCAAATTAAAATCTGTGTACAAATTCAGATGCTAGTGCATAGTATATAAATCATCGGAAAGAAGAAATGTATGAGTGGAAGCTAAATATTTTTTACTCTCGTCATGACACAGATGTGCTAGGGATCTAAAATTTGGTCCTCCTTTCTATATATCCATCTGCTAGGGTCACACACTTCTCACACCTGCGGAACAGTTGTTAAATCCCATTTTTGTAGAAGTCGGAAGATTTGGAGGCAAACCAACTCTCCACAGTACAAATGACCTCCTCATCATCGAAGAAACTTCTTCCTCGTAAATGTTTTTCCATATTTCGAAACAAGAAGAAGTCTGAGAAGTGTCACGTTGTGAGAATATGAGATGGGACAAAGTTTCATAGGCATATTTGCGCAGAAAAATGATTGTTTCTGTACAGATGCCTTGTCAGCTAGCAGTTAGATATCTTTTCAGACAAACCACGTCTTTTTTTCTTGATATTATCCCGTAACTTTTGTATCAAGTTCCTGTAATATTCCCTTGTTATTGTTGACTCTTTTTGTAAGTAATCTGTCAATGTGTCACTTTTGCTATCCCAAAACACAAACAACATGACTTTGCTGGAATGCTTTCTCTTGGATCATCCTGCTGTGGGTTGATGCGACCACATTTGAATTTCGGATTTCATCATTTCACAATCTTATATGATGGACCTGACATCTCTTCGTGGATTGTTTATGAAGTTTTCCTTTGAAAATGAAGAAACCGTATGTCGGCTCGAGTAGTTACTTAGGCTCGATTAAACGTTTATATTTATAGATGTATACCACACATACAACACTGTTATACTATTAACATTTATCCCATTTTATGTCATTATGCAATTTCTTTTAGTATACCGTAACTCTTAGGAACCGCTATTCTAACATTAAAAAACTGATAGGTTTGTTCAGATCTTTTTTGTATTCGTCTTCATTTATAAAAGTTAGTCTTTTATATCGTATTTTAATATATTGCTTTGTAGCTTGGTTTACAGCTATATTTTCAAGATTTTTCAATTCTGATTATAGATCTAAAAATGGTTTTCATAGTTAAGTTTTATTTTTAAAATATCATTCATTTATTTTTTTTTTATTATTATGAAAATTTAAAATGATTATTTTAAATGATTTTCCTTAGATATATATAGATGCAATCGCCAAATTGAATTCTCTCTTTAATCAAACTTCGGAAATGAGTTTGAAATGTCAAACTTTACTACCATTAGTACAGTTAACATGTCCAATCGAAATGTGTTCACTGATGTCAGCAAAGCAAATTATCCAAAAAAATTTTATAACCGACGAAGAACAGATATTTTCTTGTCCAGTTAAAAAGGTATAATTATAATTTTATTTAGTTAAAAAAAGTTTAAAAGCTTGAAAAAAAAAAATCGCTCTTTTTCTTTTTACTACAGGGACTTTTTATTTTTGAAAACATCTCCATTGATACTAAAGTGCCCGATGTAATTAAGAATTTTATGAAAGGCGGTTTAAAAGCTACAGTTACTATTTCTGTGATGAAAGATTCTAAATTAGCTTGCGCTAAAGTAGATATTATTGTACCAGGTATTTAATATTTAAAAAAATGGTTTGCTAATAAACGAATGAAAAATAAGTATTCTCTGTATTAACAATATAATGTCATAAAGGATTAATATTTAGTAAAATGGAAATAATTTGTCTATATTTCTCTAAATAATCATAAAATTTAAAATATAGATAAAACTAAATGTCAGATTTTGATAAAAAATCTGTAGAAGATTAAAAAATAATAATTTTATTTTCTTCAAATATGTATGAATGAAAACAAATTTCGTATTTTATAACTGACAAGTGTTGAAAGTATCAATTTGACAAAATTTTTTGATTTATTAATAAAATCAGATCACAATATATAGTTCATCAGAAATAAACATCAGATTTTTTATCTTGCTTGATAAACTTTCTAAAAAGTTTTCTAAATGATTAATCAAATAATTTTTAATATTATTGAACCGTATTTTAAATGTGTTTTCAGATTATCAAATCGAAAAATTAATATCTGTAGTTCAAAAAATATTTTATATAAATAAAATTTAAATAAAAAACTTTTTAAAGTTATCCATATCATTAGTCTACTCTAAATTTATTAACAATCTTTTAGAGCATTATTTTTGAAAAATTTTAGTAGCCAGAAAAAGCCTCTTTATACAACAAGAGATATAAAATTATACAATCTCTTTGTATCGCTCATTAATAAATTTTGAATGAACTGGTAGATTTTTATGAAATTAAATCGAAATTTTTTGACGTTAATAGTAAACTCTTGAAATTTATCATTATTTTAAATCTTATAGCTTTAAATTTATAACAAGTTAATTAAGTGATGAATCTCTTACGATTTTCTATTAGATTTTTTTAGCCTAGCATTTTTTTTTGTCAACAGATGACGTAACATTCCATTCTGGAAGACTACTATGTGGCGGGGTGAAACAAACCCTTCCACAGGCTGCCCACCCCTACAGAAAGGTCAGTCAGATTGTGGAGGACGGGGATCGACGGGCGAACCCAGACCTCATGATAGATATTTTCAAGGAGTAGGACCCGAGACTCGAACCCAGGTCCTCCAGAGTGAAAAGCCGAAGTGTTTCCATGCGGCTAATCCGGCCGACGCCTAGAATTTTTTAAATCCACCTAAAAAGGCTTTATTTAGTAATTCTACCAAAATTTCTTAATTGAGATGATTACTGGGAATCACGTAAAGTTTGAATTCTAGTTCTCGGCTCGATTTTTTAATGCATTCATTTTCAATGGCACGACGATTTAGGAATATGTAAAACTTTTAATATCCGTTTCCCTCTAATTTTGCATCCCTAGGCAAGTACCTCATTCATTTCTTTATTATTACAATGAAAGTCAATTGCAATACGGAACAAATGTAAATCAAAATTTTTCGTCCATGTTATTTATTTCAATACTATAAATAGGATGCTGGGCCGGATTGGCGGCGTGGAAACGCTCCGGCTTTTCACTCTGGAGGACCTGGGTTCGAGTCTCATGCGGCTAATCCGGCCGACGCCTAGAATTTTTTAAATCCACCTAAAAAGGCTTTATTTAGTAATTCTACCAAAATTTCTTAATTGAGATGATTACTGGGAATCACGTAAAGTTTGAATTCTAGTTCTCGGCTCGATTTTTTAATGCATTCATTTTCAATGGCACGACGATTTAGGAATATGTAAAACTTTTAATATCCGTTTCCCTCTAATTTTGCATCCCTAGGCAAGTACCTCATTCATTTCTTTATTGTTACACTGAAAGTCAATTGCAATACGGCACAAATGTAAATCAAAATTTTTTCTGTGGAAGGGCTTGTTTCGCCCCGTCACTTAGTATTCTCCCTGAATGGAAAGTGGCATCATCTGTTAACAAAAAAAAAATAGGATGCTGATAAAGGACAAAGAATCAATAAGTGATGTGATATTATATTCGATTGCAAATTTTGTGCCATAAAAAGTTATAAAACTATTACAACTGACTTAGTATTCTCCCTGAATGGAAAGTGGCGTCATCTGTTAACAAAAAAAAAAAAAAATAGGATGCTGATATAGGACAAAGAATCAATAAGTGATGTGATATTATATTCGATTGCAAATTTTGTGCCATAAAAAGTTATAAAACTATTACAACTGACTCTTTAAGATGATATGCATGATGGCGGGTGAAGCATTTAGTTTTTTTTTTTTGGAAATCCAGGCTCGATCCTGGTTCGACTTCAATCTTGAGAAGAGGTTTAAGTGTGGCCGATCCCATTTCGGATCTGAATAGAAGTTAACAGAGATCTGCTTAGAATTTAACAAAAATGGAAAGCAGAATGAAACGAAAAAGTGTTATAATTGATATATAAGGACAATTGTAAAACTTCTTTCTGCGTGTCCGGACAGATTGCCGATTGATATTAGGACGAATACACATTAGACAAAACGGACAATTCGCTGAATGGACATTTAGCCGAATGAACAAATAATTCTTTTTGATTTTGTTATTTTTACTTCTTTTTTTTATTTATTCATTGTAATATAATTGCTTTATAAACAAACGATATAACGGCCTCCTATTCGATTTCGATCGTACATAACAGAAATTGTATGGCTCCCATCTATGACGATGCTCTATCGCGATGCGAAAATATTATAAATTTGAGAGGGCTTCTGCGATATATGATAAAATTTGAAGTTATCAAGTAAGCACATCTGGCACCATCGTTAGATCTAACTTCCATAGGATAACATGATAAAATGTTCCAGACAGGGTGCCCTTAAACTTTTATAATATATCACAGAGAGTCCCTTCAAATTTATCATATTTTAGTATCGTATGATCATAATCAAATGGGGCCTCTTTAAATTTTATTCCTTATCGAAAGAACCCGTCAAATTTATCACATTTTCGCATCGCGATAGGGGACCATACAATTTCTATCACGTATAATCGAAATCGGATGAGATACTTTATACCGTTTGTTTTGCGATAGGGGACCATACAATTTCTATCACGTATAATCGAAATCGGATGAGATACTTTATATCGTTTGTTTTTTTTACATTTTTACGCCCCTTTCCGATCAAGGAGATTACTAAGGGGCGGGGCCAGTTCCAATTATGGGTTGCACCTAAACCCGTGGAGAGGGGCCGGATGGCGAAGGACTGGGATTGCAGGGCCGGGCCGAAAAACTTTTCACGAGATGCCGCACCCGGCATGCGAACCCGGGTTCTCCTGCTGGCACGCCAACACATTACCACTCGGCCATCCGGCCGTCTATCGTTTGTTTTATAAAGCGATTATATTAAAAATAAATAAATAAAAATAACATAATATAAAAAATAGAATTAAAAATGCTCTATGTCCATTCGGCCGAATGATCGTTCTGCACTTCTGCTAATTGTCTTTCGGCTCAATATCCGTTCAAACAAATGTCCTTCAGAGCCGCTTACTGCTATTATAGAAATAATTTTACCATTATCAGATGCATAGTTGGCATGTTTTTATTTTAAAGATATGCACGCAGTTACAAATAATGCAAACCATATAGCTGTCTAATAAAGCATCGTTTGAAATCTGAAGGATTAGAGATTAAATTCCAGGTCCCAAACTTCTAAATTTTTTAAAGTATCTGGATCTGGCCCATTAACTTTATCCTTAGAGCCTGTAAATCTCATCAAAGATAGCGTAAGATAAATTCCGAAAGATCGTCATCAAATATATAACTCCTAAAATTTGTGACATAAACTGATCCAATATTTTTCTAACTGGGAGTCATGATTCAATAATAAGATTGCGAAATTTATAATTTAATTATTAACTATTAATTCGACGTTATAGTGGAAGATATAAATATTGTACAAACTAGATTAACATGGAACATCAGTAGTCTGAGCATGATGAATAATGACATAATTGATGAAGTTTAAATTCGTTGAATGAAGTATGATACCGTGCGATCAAAAAAAAAAATAAACGCCGTATACCTTTCAAATGCTCAAGAACAAAATTCAAAATTTTTACGTTTACCAACAATTGAAGAACTGATTAAAAAACATGTTATGAAAATGTTAATGAAATTCATGAAAGGAGATTTATCTTCTAAAATGAAAAATTATTATGTTCCTCAGTTTAAATCTTGAAAGATAAACTTGCTTCATTTTAAAGTAAAGAAACCTAAAAAATCTTATAGATCTTTTTTTTATAAGAGCATGTATGACTTTTGATATGTAATACAACTATGATGAGCGGGACACTCAAACTGACAGTTTTGTAGGGTGTATATGTATAAATAAAATAAACAAGTTTTCATCAATTCTCACCGAAATGATATATATAATAAAAGTTTGAAACTTAAAAATCATGTTAAGCTAATTTTTAAAGAACCGGAACCGTGAAAATAAATCGAAACATAAAGCCGCTCATGCATCACTCCTGATCTGTCATCCTCATCGATGACTATCCTTTATCCCGGCGTCATCTGTTGTTAAAATAAATCAGTTTTCTCTATGAAAATATCTTTAATTTAAAATAATTTAATTTATAGATCTTTACCAAAAAGTATACAGCACATCCGGTTAACAGGATGAACAAGTATGCCAAATTTTGTAACGATATGCTAAATAAAAATTGAGTTATTGTAGCAAATGAGTGCATTTTTTCGCGTTAGAAGTATTTGCTAACGCTCAGACTAATAAAATAATTATTCAGCAATTAGTTGAAAAGAAGCATCGATTAGTAAATCTGAAATTTTAATATTGGAAAATATTTGCTTCTTAGTCATTAACTTATAAATTAATCTTTATTTACATTTTCTATAAAGAGTGTCATAAAGTTTATGATATTCCTTTAGAATGTCATGTATGCAAAAAGATCGGAAAGTACTAACTTAATCTAGAAAGCATTCACAAAATTCGTAACGCTATTAGGGGAGGGAATCGTGCAAAATCATGTCGTCACACTATAAAATGATTAGGAGTTTACGTTTGATTAAATTTTTTATAAAATATAAAATGTTCATACTTAATCATTAGAAAAATAAACACTGTAATGTAACATATTTGGAAATATATTTGTTATAAAATGTAAGACGCACAGTTAATTCTAAGACATTTATATCCAGTGTGAAGTTTTTTTCTTATTTTTTACCCCCCATTTCCAATCAGGAAGATTACTAAGGGGCAAGCCAGTTTGAAAGTTTATTTGGTTTGGAAAGAATATATGTAACAGAATAAAGTAATTCATATTTTAAATATTATTTTATGTTTTCATTTTTACATAAATCAGAGAAAAACTTTTAAGAGGAAAGATTTTTCAAATTTATAACGTCACAATCGGATGGATAAAACTTGGCGGAAAATGACATAGGACAGGGAAGAAGTCAAAAAATGTTGGAATTAGCGTGGCGTACTCCTAACAAAACAATGAATTATTAACATCGCAATTTTTGATAGTTTCTATATAAATTATTGAACTATTATAGAAAATATAAAAATATTACAATTTCCTAGTCTCCCTTACATATCCAATTTCAACAAAGTTAGTAAAATAAAATATTAAATCATAACGATAGGTGGCAGCACGATATCGTGTCATGTGTTATCTATTTACATTATAGAATGAATGTAAATTTAGTACTATCAATATATAAATTTTTTTATTTTTTCACTTTCACTTGCTAATGAGAAATGTATTTAGTGATGCAATTCTTCACTATATACTGTGTAGGCTACAGCTACAGAATCTCACATCAGATACAATACTATAATAAGGATGTTTATAAATCTCCAATTTATGATTGAATTAGTGAATCTGCTTTATCAGCGAAAATTAAAAATTCAACTGAATGAAAAATAAAATTTACATCCTTTTTCCTCTTAATTCTTGTGCAGTTTTTGAAGTAGTTTATGATCAGTTTTCGATTTAAAGCAATATCTTTTTGTGTGATTAATATTTATATAAACTGTAAATTCTTATTAAAAGAATAAAATAATTTTATTTAAAAAATAATTATCATTTGTTTGATTGTAGATCGTTATTTATAATAAAGAAAAGATAAATTAATTAATAATATTTTTATTTATTTGATACAATCTGGTTTAATGAAAATTTATTTTGCCAATAAAAATATTTTATCACATTACACACAAGATAATATTGTTTTGATAAAATATATGATGTATAAATGAAATAAAAGCTATAAATTTTCACAAATATAAAATATTGCGGAATAACGTGTATTATGTAATTTGAAACAATAGGTTGCATTGAATTAAGAGCTGCTGTAATTTTATAATTCAAACATTTTCGTCATAATAACTTTCGCAGAGCTCATAATTTATGATGTGTATAATTTCCATTTATCAATGCTCTTCTGAGTTCTTTTCAGAGCACAAAAATTTTAGTGGACGGTAACGAGTATTTATTTTTGTACAATATTTTTAACCGTTATTCAAATTTATTATCATTAAAACAGCAGTATCATTTATGAATAATTTATGTTTTATTCTAAGTATTTGTATAACATAATCTTAAAAACATTTAATGCCATTATAAAAATAAGATCGCTAATAAACTTTCTATTTAAAAAGTATATTTTTTGACCTGTTTTCTGAAGGAAAGGTGGGTTTATTATGATCACCATATTGCCTGTGACCTCCATTAATAATTTTTTAAATAATTAATAAATTTTCATGAAATTTGGTGTGTTCTGCTATTAAAGAAATCCCTATACTGTTTCTTTTAATCGTAAAGTTTAACCATTTAAAAATGGTGGAGATATATTCATAAAATATATTGAATTAATTATAGGATTTCTTATAGACTTTTCCATGAAGGTCAAGTTATTGATGATGATACATCAATTAATCCTTTATCTTTAACTATATAAAAGTGAAGGACGTTCAAAGTTCGAAGGTATCTACCTAATAATTTTTGAAATATTTGATAGATTTTTTACATGGTATTCAATATAGAAATTGAAGATGACTTTAATGACACATATTTTAATTCGCATCATTAATCATTCTAATAGCAGATACAAAATAATTTATCACCAATTTTCGATTTAAAATAATATCATTTAGTGTAATTAATATTCACATAAACTGCAAATTATTGCATTAAAAAAATAATTTTATTTAAAAAAACAAGCAATTTTAAAAAGAATTAAAATTGCTTGTTTTTCTAAAGATGTCATTTGCATTTGGAATCCATCTATTTTGTGGGTCCAATTTTAATTAATATTCACATAAACTGCAAATTATTGCATTAAAAAAATAATTTTATTTAAAAAACAAGCAATTTTAAAAAGAATTAAAATTGCTTATTTTTCTAAAGATGTCATTTGCATTTGGAATCCATCTATTTTGTGGATCCAATTATAACGTTGATTTAAGTAGCATAGATGCCGTGGTGACGTCATTAATTATTGGGCTCAATATCGTCACCGCTATTAATCACGATGACATCACAGTTCCGACGTGTCGTCATTCAAATCAGGTAAGCTCTATATTACTCCTACACTTCTAGCGCTTAGTACCATCTATTAAAAATAATATAAACTAAAATTTTGATAAAAAATGAAATTCTATCCTGAGGATTAAAGGATACGGTACTGAGGTGTGATTTAATGGCAGAATATCACTACTGAATTTCATGAAAATCTGCTAATTAGTTCAAAAGTTATTAGTGGGAACACCTAGGCACATTAGCCGGATCTTATAAGTCTCCATTTCCTTCGGAAAGTACGCCAATGACCATTTCTATGATTGCAGACCGTTATTTATAATAAAGAAAAGATTAAAATAACTTAATAATATTTCTATTTATTTATTTGAGATAATCTAGTTTAATGAAAATTTATTTTACCAATAAATTTTCATTAAGATTAAGCGATTAATTCTTTTCAGAATTGTTTCCTTTCTTTTTATCACGACTGACTATAACAAAGTTTTATTGCTAACTTTACGTAATTTATATTAAAACGTAAAAATATTAAAATTAAAAATTTGAGTTTTATATTATATTTTGCAATATCATGCATATAGTATATGTTATTGATGGAGAATTTTATACATCGAACTGCCTTGTCAATAATAATAATAATATATAAGATTTTACCATCCCAATTTCTGTAAAATCAGACGGTAGTCCAAGTAGGAAAAAAATTTGAAACTATATAAATTTATTAAAACTCTATACATCTCAACGTTCATTATTTTAGTCAATGATTATAACAAAATGCAAAATATAAAAAAGAAATTAATATAAAAAGTTTATTTCAATAAATATTTTATTTGACAAATTCATATTTATTATAACAAGCTAGAACATGAAGAAAATTTCGTTTATTTTTAATCATACAAATTACTATAGTAATGTTAAGTAAGCAGGAATCATGCTGAAATATTGGTCATTCATCTTGTCATTCAGATCCAAGGTTATGCGAATTTCTTAATGAAATACTTCACATTAATGTATTTTTATCATAGTAAACAACTTTTTAATAAATCATATTTGAATAGTGTAAAAGATAGTAAACATCTACAACATTTAACTATAAACCTATATGCATTATCTACTAAAATATTTCATAGGAAAATTTATCTAATTGAATCATTTATATTTTATATTTCGAGCAGGACATCACCTAGGAAATATATATTCTTGTCATATATATGTAAAGATAAATATTTTATTCAAAAGTGGTAATCCAGTATTATAATTTCATTCCTGGTATATACAAACTAAAATGAATCGGATTTCAAATATTGAATATATAGTCAGTTCTCGTTATTAGCGTATTCGACTATTCGCGAAAATTTATTTGTAATCACAAAATCAATATTCGCGGAGCTTTCGCGCTTATTCGCGGATTTCCGCTGAGTGGCGAAAATACTGTTACCAATGTAAACTCTCTCTCTCTTTCTGTAATAGAGTTGTTTGTTACCAAATGTAGTCTCTGAATCAATTTGCCGGAAAATTTCTCATTACCTATCCTCGCTCTACAGACCTCAGATAGGTGTTACCAAATGTAGTCTCTGAATCAGTTTGCCGGAAAATTTCTCATTACTTATCCTTGCTCTACAGACCTCAGATAGGTCAAAAGCCTGTTTATATCGCCCGCAGGTCCCATAGAAGAATGTGACCCTATGCTTAAATGCAGCCTCAAATTTAGGCGCCTAAATTCCTGCACATTTGCTCCTTACGCCGAAATTTTAGATCTGGGGCAAAAAGCGACGCAGACAACACTGACAAGTGTTGTCTGCGTCGCTTTTTGCCTCAAGTTTTTCAATGCAGTTCAGAAAGACAATGTGCTTGCAATATCAAAAAACTATCAATCAAAAATAAGATTTTATTTACTATGTTGCAACATCAAAAAACTATCAATCAAAAATAAGATTTTATTTACTACAAGCAACATCAAAAAACTATCCATCAAAAATAAGATTTTATTTACTACATAGTTAGTGTTTTAACATCAAAAAACTATCAATCAAAAATAAGATTTTATTTACTACATAGCTAATCAAAAAACTATCAATCAAAAATAAGATTTTATTTACTACATAGTTAGTTTCAGAAAGACAATGTGATCAACTGTCACATCAAACATCTTGCAACATCAACTATCAATCAAAAATAAGATTTTATTTACTACATAGTTAATGTTTCAAAAAATTAAATAAAGTTTACTGTAATTATAATACTGTATATATTGTTATAAACTGCATATACTGTAATTATTTGTAAGTAATATAATACATAAAAACTCACATAAACCAAGTATGAAAATGTTGGGAAGAAAGGTTCGCAGGAACCTAACTCTGTATTTCCCATAGAGCGCAATGGTTCACTATTCGCTAATTCAGTATTCGCGAAGAATTTACGACAGTATTCGCGAAGAATTTATAGAACGTAACTACCGCGAATAGCGAGAGTCGACTTTATTTATATTTAAATGATCAAAAATCAGTAATTAAATAAATCGAATCATATAATTTGATTTAAATATGAATAGCAAAATATACATTAAGAAGAAAAATAATTAAAATAAAAGAAAAATCTTTAAAATTAACATTAGTTATTTAAAATAATATCACACATTAAATAAATTTGCTCAATAAAAAACGCGAATTTATTTCTCTAAAATTTTATAACAAATCTATTTTTAAATTGAAAAAAAAAATGAATATTGGATTATCACTTTATATGATATAATATTGATAAAATTATTTTAAAAAGAAGAGATATATTATTGTAAAAATATTTCGTGAAAATCAAGAGGATTTATTCATTCAAATATTTAATAATGCTAAGTAAGTATATAAAAAAATTAATAAAAATTTTTACTGCAGTATAAAAAGATCTTCTTTTTTAAATTTTAATAAGATATTGAAGATGTTAATTAGATAATAAATAAACTAGATTTGAACTAATAATGTGAATGTTCAAATTAATAATAAAACATTATTATTTTTACTATAAGAAGAATTTTAATATAAAATTGATAACAGCAATAAGTTTATTTTCATTAATAGTGGATATGAAGATACCATAATAATAATAATAATAATAATAATATAATGATTGCACTAGAGCTATGCAAAATATTAAAACCTTATTTCATACATCAGATACCATTGCATAATGCATACATAGTAATTAGTTTATCCAGTGATAAACTTATTTCTGTATGAGCATAAAAAAAAAAAAAATTGTTTCAATTTTATATAATTTTGGGTTTGGAATTAAACTGTTTCTTCAAACGAAAATTTTGAAGATGTTGATAAAACTGATCAGCTGGAATGACACAACTTTATCGGATATAATAAACATTAAAATATAAGATACATAATGGAAAAAATGCATTTTGTGTTTTAGATGTTGTCAGTTCTCTATGAGCAGTCGATAAGCCGTGGATTAAGAGATTTAAAACAAAAATTTCAGAATTAATAATGATGATCGAGTATGAAGATAATTGAATGACATTACAAAGGAAAATTAATAAATTCCATTATCGAGTTAATATAAATGGAATGGGAAGTGAAAGGATATATGATGGCAATCAGATATGTAAATGTGCAGTGTGGAGATAAGAACGAAATTAAAAAAAAAAAAAAAAAGAATTGACGTCACCTTAAAAAATTAAATGCATTCCCTTCAGCATATTTATTTTTAGTATTATCTATCAAATTGTAATTTTTATGTAATCCTGTAAGTTGAATCTGATTGCTGCATTTGATAATGTGATTTATGAGTTATTATATATGAAGAGAGATATAAAGA
Organism: Olivierus martensii; assembly: GCA_000484575.1. NCBI lineage: Eukaryota > Metazoa > Arthropoda > Arachnida > Scorpiones > Buthidae > Olivierus > Olivierus martensii. Next base: position 31,827 of record AYEL01089750.1, on the reverse strand, counting down.
ATCATTTACAAATATTTTTATGACTACTACTCATTTTTTAAATAGTTTAAAGACATTGATTTCTTTATATAGGTCAATAATTACAAAAAAATATATTTTTTTGTAATTATTGACCTATATAAAGAAATCAATCATAATCATATTAAATTAGAGAAAGATATATTTTCTCTATATATCAGCAAAAAATACAAAAGAAATTGTTTATTTGTTATATGATTTTTATGTTTGTCAAAATGAATTTACCAAGTTATAATAAAGGAAACTTACTTGATTCAATATTTAAAAAAATCGAAATATCATTCTCATATTTACAACATAGTATGTTGAAAATATATATATTTGAAGCAACTATATAAAGTACGGAAAACAACATAATCAAGGAAAACCTTTTAAGTAATTATCAATGTAGAGTTTATAAAAAAAAAATGTAAATTTTGCGAGAATGCATTAGCAAATTATCATGACCTCTTTACAACTAATGCCGATAAATCAACTTAATATTTTTCAAGTGAACATCTAATTTAAGCAGATTGCTGCATTTGATAATGTAATTTATGAGCTATTATTAACTTGAAAGATCATATATATACACTTTCAAATTAATATATATATATATGATTAAAAAAGTAAATATCCAAAAATTGAGACTAAAGAAAATGTTTTATAAATGGATTGGATATTATATTAAGGTAGAGTGGGGTAAGGGCGTAGTTGGGGGAAGTGCATTATCGGGCTTTTTTTATTATAAGATAAGTGAAATTTCGCTATTTGATATTGTAGTAATCTACTGCAAGTTAATATCAACCTATCGACATAGATAACGCAGGATGAATGATGCGATTCCAGTATTTACATCGACCTTTACAAAAGCGTCGCGTCCGAACAGCGTACACAACTTTGACAATACGATGAATGATGCGATTCCAGTATTTACATCGACCTTTACAAAAGCGTCGCGTCCGAACTTTGACAGTATCTTAAAAGTGCAACAATTCTGAAGATAACTTCATATTAGGAGATATATTTTTTGATAAAGTATGAAGAATATTGATTAAAGTTTATATTAAATAAACAATATTTTTTGACATTTCAAAATTTATTGAGAAAAACTAGCTCTTGCCCCATAAATATTGTTACCTGGGGCAAGTGCAGATCAGCACCTTGGGGTAATCGCGCATCAGGCTGCTCTGGCCTCATAACATGTTCAATTTTATTTTTTCGTGTTCTACAATTTAATTTGTTAATAAACAAATTTAATTGTTTTTATCTAGCATATAACATGGTATGCAGCTACGTCAGAAAAACCAACAGGGGGCGATTATTCAAAAGAAATGTGAATGTTGTCTAGTTGATGATTGATAAATGCAAATATATCAATTAAAATGTTCGTATAAACCAGGAGTGTCCAACCTTTTGGCTTCCTTGGGCCACATTTAAAGAAAAACTTGTCTCGGGCCGCATATAAAATATATTAATTGCAACGATAATTATTAAGCGATGGATGATCACGTGGTTACGCGTTGGCCTGTCATGCAGGAGGACTGGGGTACGGCATCTCCTGAAAAGTTTTTTCGGGATTCTGGGTTCGGCCGGGCAATCCCGTCCTTCCCCATCTAGTCCCCCTCCACGTATGTAGGTGCAGCCCATGGTTGGAACTGGCTCCGCCCCTTAGTAATCTCACTGATTAGAAAGGGGGATAAAACGAAAAAAAATTAGTAAATAATATACAATGTATGATATCCATCATGACAAATAAGCAGAAATGTTGTAACATGATAATCTTTGACTTCTTTTCGTTCAAAAATTTTTAAAAATCATTGAGCAGGTCAAGAAGATTTAATCACTGAAATAAGAAATATTTTAGAAAATGAAATTAGGGAACGTACAGTACATAAGTATTTAAATAATAAAAACTTCATTAATTTCATTAAGAGCATAAAAATCTCAATGTTTTAAAGAAGTTCACAGTTTTATGCTGGGCCGCGGGTTGGACAGCCCTGGTATAAACCATTTTGTATTTGATAAAAAACAATTTGTCATATTAAATAACAAAATGTGCAGCTTTGTTACTTTGAAAAATATATAAAGTGATATAAAGTAAATAATGTGAGATGAGGTATAGTGAAATAAAACAAAAATATAAAGTGACATAAGTACAATTTGTGTGCTTACATCACTTCATATTTTTGTTTTATTTCACTATACCGCCTTTCACATTTCATAGATCAATCCTTGTTTCTTTAACAAAGGATAACTCTAAAACAAATCGGTAAAAAGCATTTTATAGTAGATTTGTTCATAATTCTGCTTTGTGCAATTAGCGTGCGTAAATAAATTTCAAAGCTTTTTTAACTTGCACGTACACTCTTACTCCGTTTCGAGTTAAGTGCAGAGTAGCTGACATTTTGTGTGATCTTGTCGCAAATTTAAATTTTCAAGGATGAATTATACGGTAATAGCTGCGCAATGCGATTGTTAACGACCCTGTTAACTATTTATAGTTTATACGATCGGTTAAAATAATTGCGTTTACAGTCCAACTTTGCAAAAACCGATCTGCACTTACCCCATTCCACCTTATTTTTTATAATATAGAAATGAATATTTTATGAATTAAGTCATTCCACTCTGGAATCCACTAGTATAAAAAATTTACATATATCAGATTAGGGATCTTTCTTCTTAAAATTAAAAAAAAAAAAAATTATATACAACCGCTAGTGCTACGCGTTCCCAAAATTCTGTCGATAATGACATGTAATTATGTGTTTAAAAAGAATTATAATAATTCTTTTTATAATTATAATAATTCTTTTTTCTTTTGCTACGCGTTCCCAAAATTCTGTCGATAATGACATGTAATTATGTGTTTAAAAAGAATTATTATAAGATGACGTCAAATAAAAATCCGTCAAATTTGGGCGCTATTGCTTTTATTGACCCCTTCTGAGTACCAACTAATATATGAAAGGATATTTTTCTCCTTATACTCAAATGATTGAGAATAACGATTAACGATCGGACGGACCTATTAGAAGATAATTGTTTATTTATGATAAAACATTTTTATTGTCCATCGTTAATGCCATTGATTCCCAAAGTTATGGCCGCGTAATTACGCATTTTATAACATTTTTAAAAATATATCGCGACAGAATATGATAATTTAATGATCGCTTTGCGTTTATTTATTTTCTTTCTTTATCGCTGTATTTGTTTCCAGCGATTTCAAAACACAGAAGTTGCTATTTTTAGGAATAAGATTTCTGTTTAGTTGTACAGACATATTTGCAATTTATCATCACTCTAAAATTACTTCAATATGTTAATTATAAAAATGCTTAGCAGTTTACAAGACTTTGTTCTTAAATAATGCTTATTCATAATTATTTACCATTAAATTAATTGGAGACAGCCTTTCTCAGGCTAACTCTTTGAGTCCTTATTTATTTTTTATATACATTCGATAATATTTCTAACGTATTTAAATATTGTAACGATGGTACTTTTTTTAACTTTTGGTAAATGGCATTTTCTTTCTTACTTTTTCTATCTCACCACATACAAGATTTCAGTTGTTCAATACTACTCTCTTGTTAATAATTTAATAATTAATGCAAATAAATTAGAAATTATAATCTTCAGGAAATGTGAAATACACTAATAAAGTTGATAGCTTTTATTTTAAAACAAAATGATCGAAATAGTCTTTTTTTTTTGCATTTTCAGGGAGATTACTAAAGGGCGGGGATCGAAATGGTTAGTGATAGCAATTATATTTCTCTACATTTCTGAAATAATGCAATATGAAAAACGTTGAACAAGTTCATATTATGATATTAAATGTCATATTTTTTCTTGCTAAAATGTAATCTCCAATCTATCTTCATCCATATCGTTTAAACTTTTTCACTTTATTCATTTAAAGCTTTTTATATAACCCTCTGCTTGTTTAAATTCTAAATGCTTCAAATGAAGCAAAGAACTCTATACATAATATATTTATTTGTCATCTCTTAAAGTTATATCAGTGTATATTTTACATTAAAAACTAATTATTTTTGAAGTTAGATTAATTTGAAAAATATACAGTATTCCATTAGTAACTTTATAATTTTATATCCAAGAAGTTATTGAAATTTTATGAAAAAATTGATGAAAATATTAAAGGGAATACAGTATTCCATTAGTAACTTTATAATTTTATATCCAAGAAGTTATTGAAATTTTATGGAAAAATTGATGAAAATATTAAAGGGGTCAGTTTAATGTTGAGATTGGTGAAAGAAATATGATAAATAAACCGATGATAAATATCAATTGCTAAGATATGAATACATAATGAATAAATTCCTTTTAGAGTGAGAACAAGAAATGTTGTATTTTGAAAAAAATTCTGATTAAAGAACACGTTTAGACATATTGTATTTACATTTCTCTGGTTTTAGTTTTGCGCTTAAAATTCATAGAGGAAGAAAGATAATGCTGAAAAATACTATCTGATAGAATTGATTGATATCAATGGTGACATTAGAGATTTATACATCTGTCAAGCGTGTGGAATTAATATTTTCCAAGTGATTTATTATAAAAGTTCGTCTGTACTTGAAAGCAGAGAGATAACAAATTTGGATACAACTTTATCACAGAAATAACCCAAAATTATAACTATATTAAGGAGTTAAAAAAATATTTTTACAACTAAAGAATGATATTACAATATATTCAATTGAGTATTGATTAGAAGTGATATTATGGATGTAATTTTATTTTTTCTTGATTTAGGATAGAGTATGGATATGGTACAGGATTTTATAATTGCAATCCTTAAATTCACTGGTAATTTTTCATTTATTTTCCATATTTTATTTCATCAATAAAATATTCCCTAATTGTTAAACAAAATTATAATAATTAATAATATATGTTACCTGTATCTAAGTAATATTTGTGTAGACAACATATTGTATATGCATGTTTGTGCAAATATATAAGTCTACATACATATCATATAATTTACGTATATTGTGTATGTTAATACGATTTGACACAAACCTTATTGCGAAATAAAGATGATAATCTTAAACGTTTAATGTAGCGTCATGTAAATTTAATAGGTTTAACTAAGATACCATCAGTTACCACGGTTTCAGTTAGTTGAAATAGATGATAAAGAAAGAAAACGCAAACAAATACAAAACGATCATTAAACAATGCGCGAGTTGTTTATCGCATCACGTAATATTCTCTCACGAAATATTACGTGATGCGATATATTTTTAAAGTTATAGAACGAGTAATTACGCTGCACTAACGATGGACAATAAAAAGTTTTTAAGTAAACATCAGTTTCTAGTACAGGAATGGCGAATCTATGATACACGGACCCAAATTGACACATTGGAAAATTTTTTGGGCACGCAAACTTTTGAGCTATTATACAGTAAACTCTCTATTATCCGAGGTTGAATTATCCGGGTTGCGGATTATCGCAATTTTATCTTAGATGCGATATCTGAAAGATTTTTAAATGTTCCAGATTCGTTTCATTATTATTTCTTAGATACTTAACTATCAAAATTAGAATCAAATTAAAAATAGAATACTGTATTAGGCCTATATATAATTTCTTACTATAAATAAACAAATTTCTTGTTTCCTTTTTCTAATAAATCATGAAAAATTTGAATTTATGTATGTATGGAATTTATTTATTTTTAATATTAAATTCATATTGTCAAAAATTCTGATTTTTTTTAATATTTTGCGGATTATTCTGGGAATCGTTTATCCAGGGAAATTAATTTCTCTACTGCTACTGATAATCAGGAATCTACTTCATTGTTTATTGTTTATTAAATTTTACAAAAATTTAGGCAGTTTTGGCAAGCATCTATAAAACAGTTCTCCTGTTCCCTGTTCTAGTAGATTCCATATCCCTGTTCTAGTAGATTCGGCGATCTTGACGTCAAGTTGGGAGGCCTACAAGAATCCTTTATAAAATGTGTAATTACGTGGCACTAATGCTAAGATTTTGATGACACGTAGCACTAACGTGGTACTAACGATTTATCATAAATATACTCAGTTGCAAGAAAAACGACGCACCTCTAAAAAAAATAGAGAGAGCTCTGCGATTCGTTATGCAAATGATTAAAATTTCATTACCATTTCGAGAGAGCATAAGATAAATCTGGGGTCAATATAAGGAGAGACGAACGTAAGTACGGAAATATCTAACTGGTTTTGATGTTTCATTACATTGAGTAGTCTATGAAAAGTTCGTTAAGTAGTAAGCAGTATGAGCAACTGAGTGAGGCTGTATTATATCTACAACAAAGGATGCGTTTCAAACCTCAACAGACTAATCAGTGATAAGTAAAAAATCTCAACAAACCGTTCCAAAACTCAACAAGCCAATCAGTGTTGAGCTCATCAAACGGTCATCACAGTAATCGCTTTTGAAAGGTGGTGAGTGTGTTGACACCGTTTATACAATGTCGCGGAAAAAGTAGTTCCTACTAGATGATAAGATTTTAAAAGTTAGAGAGTGTAACAAATCATTATCATCGTTGTTGTTTACTGGCAAATAAATTTTAGTGCTTTCTAATGACGCTAATAAAATTATAACATTCATTATTGTCTTCTTCATCATCATGTTAGCCGCCGTCTTATCTCCACCCTCAGGAAGTCGTTCCAGAAACATACTGATGCTGAGTTATTTCTGACATCAAAAGAGACTAATCACTGATGACTTACTGTTGAGGTTTCGAACACACCCAAACAAATATACCTACAACAAACCTCCATGATTATTTTGCATTAATGTGTTTTTAAAATTTTAAGAGTGTGTCCACCCAACTTGACGTATATAAAAAATTATAATATTATACTAATATGTTAAAGTTATATAAATAATGAATTTATTTATAGAGTTAGATATAAATTCTGCTGAATCATTTAATTTTATTAATGTAATATTTCGAAAGAATATAATATTAAAAACTTTACAACTATATTCTAATTACTCAATACCTCGCTGATTGTTTTATATAAAACAACAGAATAAAAATTTAAATATGGCTTGACTATTTGAAATAATTTAGCTGGAGTTGATAACAATGCTTTATAAGATTTTTTGAGAATTGTTATATTTTTGTTTAATCGAATAATGAATACAGAATTGTTTGATTCGATTAATAATAAATTCCGAAATATGAATGTATATATTTATAAAATTACTGTATATACAAAATAAATTAAGGCTAATTTTTGAAGAAAAGAGAGGTTTTTAAGATCATCATACTGATGTCTTCCTCCCTAATAACTTCTGAATTACAGTGTGCACATAATCGATTTTCATGAAATTCGGTAGGGATATTCTGCCATTAAAGATAACCAGATACTATCTTTTAATCATGTAGCTTTAAAAATATTTAAAAATAGTGGGCATTCAAGGTTTTGTCTAGTATTTTTGAACTAATAGACTTTTAACAAGAAAGATCAAGCCAGAAAATATTTATCACCGAATGAAGCAATATTTTTGCAAATAACTGCTTGAAATTTTAGAATTTGAAAGGGATAATTACAATTCCAAATTTTTTTTTTCTGCTCAGAAATATTATTAATTGATTTTAAATGATTACACATGAAAATACAATTATCAAAAAGTGAATATAATGCTAGATTTCGTTGAAATATTAAACTTTCTGTAATTATTGCTAGAAACGTAATGCACTTAAATTAATAATAATACAGTAGTACTCACTACATGTGAGAGCTAATTAATTTGTTATTTGCCATTTAAAATTTATTCACTCATTTCTTTCGCAATATTCTATATTCTTGCAACATCAGTTTAATTAATGCTTTGTCGAAAATTTGATCCAGCTGAAAATTACCAAATAGCTAGATAATTATTAGGAAGAAATTATACGTCCGCCATTTTTAAATGGCTAAACTGCAGCATTAATTGATGTATCATCGATATCATCTCTAATGCCATGACCTTCTTACTAAAACTCATAAAAATCCATTAAAAATTATCAAAGCAAAAAGAGATGATCTGGCATCGAAGTCATATTTATTGACAGAATATCTGTTTCGAATTTCATGAAAATCAATTAATTAGTTCTTTTCTTTTGTATGGTAAGCTTGATGACTAAATTTTTATCAATTAATTAGTTCAAAACTTATTAATTTAATTAGATAGAGGACACAGCAGATAGATACAAGGTGATTTAAGCTTCACTTTCCTTTGGAAAATAGGTTAACAAAAAAATAATAATATACCGGTAGTGAAGGATATTTAAATATGCAGAAGAGCTGTGAAGCATAAAATATGTTTATTGAGAAAGATCAAAATTAAAAAGAAAAATTCCTTTCGGCTAGAAATGATGAAAAGACGGTAAGAATAGTTGAGCAAAACAAGTTTAAAATTATTCACATTTCTTGGAAAGAACACGTGAATATTCATCTTCACAAAATCGAAGGATGTGGTTCTCAACTAATTAAATTAAATGTACTGTAATTAAAATATGTAAATAAATTGACCATGATTTTCTAATCATATAATAACTATATTTATCTATCTACGAGAAATAATCCTGCTTTAACTTGACATATTTGATTTGGAGATAAGTCTAGAAATTTTCAATGAAATCCAGTTTCGTTTTAAATTGGATAAAAATAAACAGTATCCATTCAATATCAGTCGCTACGATCCATAATTCTTTGAAATGTGCTAACTATGATTCTTCTGACATTAAAATTTTTTTATAAATTATGTATTATGTATTATTAACAGACATAAAAACTGTGTTTATTTGAGATTTAATTTTATTGGAAATGAAAGAAAAATAAATATGTATGCTGGTGAATAACTTATCATCATCATTCAAACTGACCGATTTGATAAAATTTGCATCGTACGTTATGTAGCGATTTTTATTCAATTCAAAAATTCTTCATTTCTTTGAAATAAATATATATATATATATATATTACTTTATACAAAAATTAAAACTTAAATAACTTGATTGCAAAAGCGCATAAATAAAAATGATAAAATTAAAAATAATTATCATTGAATCAGATCAATATATTTTACAGAATTTTTAGTTATCTTTGCTTTTACGTTTTTCCTTCGATTATTATTCTTTATTTGTACGGCAATTAAGATAAAATTCGCAATATTATACTATAATAATTCTCTTATCGCATTTTCGACTAAATAACATGGAAATATCTATACAAATATCACAAAAATAACCTTAAAAGATAATATTATGCGTTATATAAAAAATAAAATAACGAATTATTTATCATTTTGATATTTACTACACAACGGAAATTTTACGCTGTTTCCTACGGTTGCGAAAGTACAAAACAAAAGATTGCATAGAAAAACATTGAAAATTAAGATTTAAATTTAATATACTTCTAAAAAATCAATATAAAATATTTTAGAAGGGATATTTTTTTATTTAATAACGTTGAAGTGAACACAGAATAGGAACTACCCACATGATAACCTATTTTCGAAATTCTAATAAGTCTACATATTCCACATTATTACTGTTTATTTTCCCTTAATAGTAATATTCCCGAAAACTGTTTTTGTGGAAATGTTCATTTTTATTATTATTATTTTTTTTATTGTATTATTTATAGTAGGAACTTGTTTTGCATTTACGGAAGAATTACTACAAAAGCCAAATTTATTAACCGTCAACGTAAATCGATCAGAATTAGGTCACACGCCGCTTTTAATAATGGGATCAGATAATTAAGATCATCATCATTCTGGAAAAATTTTTGATTAGATGACGAATTTCGATTCTCTCGCTTAGGACATCGAATACTTTTGAAAATTTTTTAATGAAATTCGATAGGAAACCAAAAATATACGATTTCCCTGGTGACCTCATAATGTGAAATGTTGGCAGAGTAGCAGCGGATCTCGGTAACGACTCCAGCCTCTAGGGAAGTGATAAAATGATTACAACTTTTTTTTATCAGAATAAATGGAAATTTGTTCAAGATAATATCTATAAATTGGAAGAAAATTATATACATGAATATAAAATATTGTAATCTTAATAATGAATTTGGCATATTTCTTTAAATTTACTTTCTAATCGCGCAAACGCTGCATTGTATTCAAAAATCATCTGGTTATAGAAAAATATATTTTCTAAAAATATTGATATAAATTATTAATCTATGATAATATTTAAATTTACTAATTACAGAAATTTAAACTATCACGAGTTAAAAATATATAATTTTCGATTTTTTTTTGTCATTAAAAATTGCTTTAAGTTAGAGTGAATAGTTTAATTTTATTAAACCATATAACATTATAGATTAATAAAATTAATTTATAATAAATAATTTTGAAACCGATGTCATCTATTTTTGTTGTATCATACTTGGAAAAATCTAATAATTCTGCCAAACTATCTTCATAACATTTTTCTCAAATAACGTAGAAACTTATTTATTCGGTATTTATTAGTACAGTACTCTTATATCTAGTTCACTGTAGCTAAAAATATATAACATAAGTACATATTTTTGTCACGTTTTCTGTTAATATTATACGTATTTCCGTTTCACTGCCATTACTTCGTCGATTTAGTAAAATAAAAGGCGATCGCTTCTCTCAAAATCCGACCTTGACTGCCTGAAAATCAGCCAACTGTGCAGAATAATTTATCAGTTCTATATTTGGATAAGTAAGATATCGAAATCTATCAAAAAATTATTAGGAAAAATAAATTTTAATTACAGTCTATAAAAAATTTTATTTTTTTACATTATACTTATTTTACAATATTCATTAATATAAAACTACAATGTTATTTAAAAAAAGATCAGTTTGTAAGATGGATGTACTTTACTGTCTAATTTAGAAACCAAACAATATTCTATAACTAGTTTTAATTAATAATAAATAGATTAATTCTGTAAAAAAATTTTGTAGAAGTATATCAGAAATTTAATCTGAATGCTTATCCAATTTCTAAAGGCAAACAATAATTCAGTTTTACCTATTCAGAAGGTTCTACAGTCTCAATCAGACCAAATCAATGTTGATTTGATTGAGATCTGCTTGTTTCTAATGCAATAACAATAGAAGGAAATTATTAACGCCAGTTTCTAAATTTGCTTATTATTAAATGGCGAGGCTAATCACTAATCGTCACATTCGAGTGTCTCCGAAATTTGCATGAGCAGCCTCAAATAAACCGTCAATCTCCATTCTCCAGTCTGACTATATGAGAGCATCGGTCAGATGGCCAAAAGTGTGCTGCACTTCTATTCTGGATGAGCTAGCTCAATTTCCCGGTACCATTCTAACATCTCTTGATTTTTCAGAAGAGAGTTGGGCCTGGTTCCTTCAATTCAATCTTTCATCAGACAGCCGATCCTACTACAGATACAGTATTAGATCTCCGCTCTTGATGGATATTAGATTCTCCGCTACTCAGTACACGAAGTAATTACTCTGACTGGAAAGTAATGTAAAATACAAAGAAAAAACAAAAAAATGACTCCATCACAGACATGATAGACTTTTTTAACATTTAAACTTTTTTAAAAATACACCACTCATTCCCTCATACAACAATATCCTTTTTTGATTCTATTAATTCCATGTTTTCCACTTCTTCCATAAACAGATCCATGATTTCGTTATATCCATGGTGAAATCTCGAATTGCTTTATCACTTAATAATTAGCAAATGATTGGAAGAATATAAACAGACGACGAATTCGTACATAGATTTCGAATACTGTATATCCCAGAAGTGACCAAACTGCGGCTCTTTGGTAACTTTAATGTAGCTCCATCAATAGTAACTATGAAGCAAATACTTTAACAAAACAAAATAACAGATATATTATTTTTATCTATTGTAAAAAGTAGGCATGCATCTATACGAAATAAATGCGTCTGAAATAAACAATTTTTGAAATCATTATTAAGATTACCCGAAAAATGATGCTGTTCTCATTGATCCAGAAAGAAAATGCGGCTGTCGAGTATTTGAGATTCTCGTGTGTGGCTCGTAGTGACATGAAGTTTGGCCACCGCTGGTATATCCTATTAATATGAAATGATTAATGCTATCATTCAGCCGGTTCGTCCAAACCAATTATTAAAATTTGGTGAGTTCGCCGAACTGCTTGTTGTGGAGACAGAAAAGGAAATATCACAGTTAAATTCTTGTCAGTTTGCTAAATGTTTTACAGAGTAAGTAAAATGAAAAAATAATACAATAATAAATTATCATAGAGGTCATTACTATTGATTTATTGAATATCGTACATAATTATTTGAAAATAATCAATTCCAGCCTAAACATGATTCCTTTCTTTAAAACTTCATGGTCGATCGAATGGCCGTGTGATAAAGGATGTGTAGTTAACAATTCCGAGTCTCATACTTCTAATTTTTCAAAAGAGGTCCGAGTCCATTGAGCCCCTTCTTCAATGTTCCGGTTTACTCCACTATGAGTGCCGGCTAGTCTGTAGCACAGGTCTGTAGTGGGTCTAAAAGTGGCCACCGCCAGATAAAGCATATCCCATGAGTGATATGGTAGCTTAACTTAAAAATAATCTCACAACTTCGTGCAAGCATGTTAAATATTGAAAATGTGTACTAAAATAGCATCCTGCCTTTTTAAATATCAGTTTCTAATTAGTTGAAGATAATATTCTTTTTGAGAAAAACAAATAATTTCCTGTGCTATCATTCAAAATAATTAAAAACCGAACAGATTGTTAATTATTTTGAATGATAACACTGGAAACGACTCGTGACCATCTTACAGCTACCTGCTTCCAGACTTATAACAACTGCAAGAAATTTTATAATTACTTTCGAATGAATCCAAATTTGTTTTTCATATTGGGTAACATGGTAATTGATGAAGTACGGAAACAATACACTGTGTCCATTGTGTATAGTAAACAAACGAAACATTTATAAAGATTGAAGAGAAATTTTAAGTTGTTTAGTCAATAATTTGATTCATTGTGTATTGATAAATAACATTACAAACATATTGAATGAGTCTAAAATCAAAAATGTTAGATCGCAACTGGATGGCTTAGAGATCATCCAAGCTTCACAGCAAGTTTATGTACAATATTTTCAAATGAAAATTAAGATAATAGAATTAGAAATACTGGAAAACAAAAGAAAAATGTAAATTAACTTCATCAAAATATTTATATATATATTTTAAAATTTTCTAACTTAATTCTTCGCTGTACAAATATTTGCGAATGTAACTTATGTTTCTGTTCTATTAAGAATTACTCTTCTTGTCCCCGATTAAAATTTGAGTGTTTATGTTCATCTTTTAATGACATTTTATTTAAAAAACTATTCCCAAGATCATCTCTATAATTTAATTTAATTTTCTAAAATCAATTTTGTCAATTTAGTATTTGTTAATTCAACTTTAAATTTTCATATTTATAAAAATAATTAATTTCTGAAATTATAATTTATTGCAGATATGGCTTTTATATTAAAATTATGCAATAGCAATAGAATAAGGAACATTTATGATATAATGCAATTGATATATACAGTAGGATACAGAAATTTTTTCCGAGTACTGTTTTTAAACTCAATTTTTTTATATTTAGCACATTTATAAATATTTATTTAAATAAATATTTTAAAAAGTAAATAACAGAATTAGCACATCCGAAAATATATAAATATAGTTTTGCGTAAATATTTTCGTACAGCACTTTTAATATCTTTTTTTTTCTTTCAAAAAAGCACTGGTACTATATACATATTTTAAATTAAAAGATATTTTCTATAAATATACTGGCATTAGAAAACTACATATTTCATTTTTCAAATAATATTTATTTTATATCTTCAACAGTAGGAATATTTCTCTCGAAAAGTTTCAATCGAATGAAATACAAACACTAGTTTTGGTAAACAAGCACAAATATTCACCTCTTACCTGCAGAGAAGTCAGATAACGATCTCTCCCTATTACATCACACTGAAGTAACTATCGCCATCTGGTGGTAACCATAGCAACAGTTCAATTGCCGACAGTAAGTGATCGTATAGCGATGTGGGAGGTCTAGAGATAGCAAATGTGGCAAGTTAAAAAACTGAGCATTAGAAACTTGTTGCTGTGTAGTCTGAAAATTAACATCAGATACTTCCTTTCCCTTTCGTTATTATAAAATGTCAATGTAGAAAAAGCAATCTTTAAAATGCAAGAGTATGCATACAGGCATATTCGGATGTTGCAACTAGTCAGGTAATGCGATTTTGAAGTTTGAGAATTTGTTTATATTAATAAACAAAATTATAAAATACTTTATTTCAAAATTAAGTTTCGATAAAGTATTTATTGATAATATTTAATAATGAAATTCCTGAAAATTGATATTCAGTATAAATAAAACAATGCTATATATTGATTAATATAAATTCTAACGAATTTTATATTACAGTATTATGTTAGAATTAAAATATTAAAATTTATAGACTTTGATTAAAACAAACAGTGATGTTGCAGATGGTAAGATTTAACAATACATGATTTTTTATATAAACTATATAAACAAAGTATATTAATAGTAATATATTTAATATTTTAATTGTTAATCATAAACACTATGATAATGATCTCTTCACAATAATAAGAATTTATTAATGCTTATAATTTAAATAAAATTGAAACTTTAATAATAAGTTTTCAAAGACTATTTTAGCATATGAACGTTTTTTGTTATAATTTTATTAAAAAAAAATTTCATCCATAAATAAGATAGTTTTACTAATAATAAATGAAAATATTCATAATCTTCACTTGTTTTTAATATTTAATAATTTAACAATTTGAAGAATTTGAAGAATTAAATCATTCTCTTAAAATGCTGCCATGTGGTAAAGCAGCCACTTACAATCTTAGAAGAACTGAATTTAATTCTGGATTCCACATTTCCAGTTTTTCAGAAGACATTTGGACCGTTGAACCCATTATTCAAACTTCCAGTTAACCCCTATGTAGGGTTATCTCAAGAATAGTGCCACTCGAATGCCAGACCTAATTTGCCATATAAATATTTTTATAAATATATGTTATCCAGGTTTTATGCTATACATCCCTTGCACCTCCATTTGGCACAGCCTTGCTACTATGGATGATGGACAGCCTGTAGTGGGCTCTAAAAATGGACACTGCAAGAGTATCCCATGTGTGATTCAGTGGCATAATTAAAACTTACATAATCTCTTAAAATGCTAAAAATTAATATATGTTATAAATCATCAGCCAATGCAAACTTTTACCAATGATATATCAATGTAGATGCTGTAGCCCTTCCAAATACATTTGAAAAATACGATATATATTATGTCTGAAATATAGAAGGATAGAATTGCTAATTATGTCTAATAATTAAAATATAAATTTAAATAATGTTTCTAATAATAATATAATTTTTATAATAAAAGTCCACCAAGACTATGCAAAATAAATGCAAAAGTAAAAAACAAAATCCTTTAGCAGTCAAAAACTGTATTCAGAAATGTTTTCAATGCATTTGATGACTTCCTTAGCTTTTAGCTAAGGAAGTCATCAAATGCATTGAAAACGTAAACTGTTTTGTAGTAGTAGCTGAGGAAGGGCACCAAGTGTGTTGGAAACATTTCTGAATAAAGTTTTTGACTGCTAAAGGGCTTTGTTTTTTACTTTTGTATATAATTTTTAGTTCCCAAAAATTTTTTCTGCATCTGCAATTGATTTCTATTTACAGATATTTTCTAATATAATATTTTGAAGATTCTGATAATTTTTTTTATTTAGTATTTTTTGAGAACAATATATCAAGAATATAATATTGATCATATAGTAATTACGATAATATGACACAACTTGTATAAGTATATAACATTGCAATAGTTATATTGTATTTCATGCTTTCTATATAACTTATTCTTACAATACATAACCTTTAATTTTATTCTAGTAATAATTTTTTATATAAATAAATTTAACTTACATAATATTGCCATGAGTTTGAATCAAGATGTTCCTACATATATGTGTGTTCTTCTATTTATGATGAGGCTATGTTTTGATAACACCATTGCAGGTTGAAAAAAATCGTAACTCCAAAATGACTGGCAATGTTGGTAATTGTAGTTGTAGTAGTAGTAGACAATGAAACACTAAATCCTTCAAGATGGTAAAATCATGTGGAATTGACCCTGGATCCTCTAAGGCAGGGGTTCCCAAAGTGCAGCCCGCAGGCCAAATGCGGCCTTTAAACCCTAGATATGCAGCCCGCGATGTCAGATCGTCCGCTGTCTTGAATTCATAGAGATAATTTACATTTTTACAAAAAATAAATAAATTTTATCATATAATTAAAAATTGTTCAGTTAAAAAAAAATACATGTATAAGTGCTTCCAAATATGTTTTAATTATTTGGAAGCACTTATATATGTGGAAAAACTTTCTCAATTATGAGTATTAATAAGTCCAAATTGAGATCAAAATTAACTGATGAACTTTTACAAGCGATGTTAAGATATATTCAATCGACTTAGAACCAAGACTCAATAATATTATTAAAAAGAGCAACAGTTGCATAAGTTACACACTTCATATTGATGAATTTATTATTATTTTATTTTTTTATTTGAAATTATTTAGTTATTTTTTAATTATTTTGAAATGTGTTATTTTAAACATTTTATAATAAAATGTAATTATCATCATACTTGAAGAACAATTATGCTGTAAAATTAGTATAAATCTTTCTCTTGTGTCTAACTTTTATTGATTTGAATGTATTTTTCCATATATTTTCTATGTATTTTGTATTGATTTGAATGTACTTTGTTTTTTGTTTGTCCCACCAAATATTTTGGAATTTACAATTTAGCCCACCTAGGAAAAACTTTGGGAATCTTTGCACTAAGGTATTAAAATTATTCAAAATTGAACTCAGTCTCCAAGGTGTAAAATCATCCAGATTCTCTAAGATTAGTAAGTGATTGCTTTGCTATGCAGCCACTGACTGACTGACTAAAAGACAAAGAAGTATTTCTAGCTAATATACTATAAAAATACCCAAGTTGAGCATATTATAAGGGCAATTATAAGATTGCATTATCAAAGTTGAATGACTGTAAGTACAGGAGCATCTGGATGCTCCTCAAGTTATGAACTTTTGTACATATAAACCTACCATTTCATTTTAAAATTTTAGAATATCTCAATAAATTTTAAAAAATGTTAAATGTTATGAGAGCAGAATGCTCTAGCAATAAATATAATTCAAAACTATATATTAACATATAGCAGTATTTCAAGATGGTGGAGTTTATATTAAAATATCCTTTCTTTATGATCAGAACTTTTTATTCAAATCTCTGAAAATTCTACTTAATCCAATTATGAAATATATTACACAATACATGTGGTAATCTTAGTATTTCTGAGTGCCTGATAAGAATAGTTTTTGAGTTACAATAAAACTTATGAACTTAATTTGTTAATAGCTCAAAGAATGCTTGTAATTATAAACTAAATATCAAAAATATTTGTGAATATGTCATTTGAAATATATTTTTAATCTAATTATGGATTTTTATAGTAAGTTTTTTGGTAATATTGCATTTAAAATTAAATTTGATGTCTTAATCCACTTTTGAAATGAGCTGAATTATTTACATTGAGTAAGAAGTGGGAAGAAATTATGCATTAATAACTTTGTAGCACCTGAAGAAGATTGAAAGATTAAAAACATTTATGTTTTTTTGTGTAATGAAAATATTTATGAAGAAAGTGCTTAAATTTTTTTGAAATTTTTAATTTCTTTCTAAGTATGCTTCAAATATACACACTGAATAAAATAACTGTGCAGGTATCCTTCCTATAACATGGTAGATAGGTTCTTAAAAAACACAGTGTCATGTGAAACCATACACAAAAAGGAGAGTTACATTCCAAAACCAATTCAAAACAAATAATTAATTCCACATAAAAACTTAATTTTTATTAAGAATATTAATAACACGAAACATAAAGAAAAAATATATATACATAAGATCATAAAACAACAATATAAATAAAACAAAAGGAAATAAAGTATACAGCCTATATAACATTCATTTAATAATTATATCTCCTTTACCAATGTTTTGTTAAAACGAGAACTTTTTTTTTAATAACAATATCAACTTTTTTTATGCATTTAAAGTTTGTGTATCTTCTGGTCTCTTTACAAAATCTGTAATATAACCCGCTAAAAAACAATTGTTCCTTTATATCAAAAAAATATTTATGAATAAAAAGCTTTTTTTTTTGCTTTTTTACACTCCTCTATTAAAGAATAAAAATTTGTTTTTTTATCCAAGAACTGAACGTTTGGAACACAAATACTCAATGGTTGCCAATTAATGCAATTTCAAATTGGAATCAAAAACAGATTGCATATCTTCCCTCTCATGGCCAACTAGCAAAATTGCATTTATGACTAATTTTAGCTAAGTATTTCCCAATGATTGTATTTTGTATGTATATTCTGTATCCATAGTGTGGATTTACAAATATTAATGAAAACGTTTTCTGTTGTAGAAGAGTAAATGTAATTTTCTAAATGTGTTAGGTAAAAACGGTGTTGTAGAAGTACCATGTTATATGAGGGGTTTCGCAATTTTCAAATCGTGTTAGAACAAAACTGTTTTATAGGAGGGATACCTGTATTGAATACACACTGAATAAAATAATTGTTTTTTATTATTACTACTTATAAAGCTGGATAATTATTAACTTTATAATCATTTGAAAAGATTTTGGGTATACAAAACATAGTCAATAACTTCTTAATAATAACTTTTAATTAAATCTAATAACTTTTAATTAAAAATATAAATAAATAAATATAGTCAAACCCTGATAAGACGCTACCTTCTGTTTGGGAATGATTTTGGCAGCTAATCAGGGTTAGCAGTTTATCAAAAACACTAGCAGTATAGAAATGAAAATGAATTCCGAATTTATTAAATTTAATACTACGATACATATACTATACTGTATACTTTACAGTATAGTATATGGATTGTATATGTACAGTACTATATAGAACAGTGGTCAGCAATTTTTCAGACCTCACGGACCACTAAATTTATGATTTTAAATTCAGCGGATCACTAACACGAATTTTTTTTAAAAGATGAACAAATTCATAAGAGAGTGATGAAAAATCATTTTATTAATTTAAAATATATTTATTATGAGTAAATATAATAAAATTATAGTTTAATTATTACAAATACAAAATAAATCTTATCATGAATATAATATAATGAAATGAGTGTAATATCAGTATTCATAAAATAATACATTACTCTTAATAATAATAGAAATTTTGAATGCAAATATTACTCTTGGGAAAGAAAAATCTAAAGAAATTTTAAACTTGTTCATAAACATTTTGAAGCACTCAAAAAATGACTTTGCCATTAACCTATCTCGCTTGAAATTTTACACGGATCAGCAAAATTTTTTCGCAGACCACTGAAATAGAAAACATGTTCATCTGCTGTTCTGATCTTCTACTTTGGGTTTTCAATTTGTTTGCCCCGTATGCAACAAATGATGGAAACGATATGGTTCTTACAATCTTAAATTTTCTACAACCTAGGTGTAAAGCATGCTGAAAGAGAGACATGATTAAGTGTTAACTCCATCTCATCTACCCATGGTTGCAAATGAATCCAGAGAGCTTTTAATACTGTATATACAATACTGATGAACTTCGGGATGTAAATCACCTTACATATATCTGGCGGATTAATGAGGACGAGGACATGTACGTGTACGTATGTGTGTGTACACACACATACACACTTAAAAGTTTTTTTTATCTTTCTTTGCTATTACCCTCTATGGCAATAAATGTATGCATACCCAATGCATGATTGTTAAAAATGGTAATGAAAGCAGATTCATTTGTATTTGTAAGGAAAATTGTTTAATAAATAAAGTACTTCACTTGAGTAATGGTTTACAACAAAAATCAGTGCAAATACTATAACAGACATCTCAATATATGTCTGGAAGTATTACTCCTCCCAAAACTTGCAGGCAATACATTTACATGCACCCAGAATTTGGCAGATATTATTGCTTGGTTAGATATGCAAACAAAGGGCAGTGTAAAATTTGATGCAATCTCAGCATTGTTCTAAAGTTAAAAAAATGACAAGACAAAGGATTGCAGGTACGAGAGATGATCCTCCAAAAACAACGAAATGGATCATCTATGTGACAGAACATCTATTGCTTGAGAATTGTGTTAAAAATTAAAATATTTTTATTTAAGTATTTTTTAGGAAATAACTTCTGACTGTTGTTGCATTTCATAGTTTGCATCAATAAACTTTATAATTTGGATCGTTAAAGAACGTTCATTTTTTTACTTTTAGAGCGTTAAAGGTTAAGGAAAAAATAACAAATTGCTTTGTTATCAATAACAGTAATGAAAAAATGAATTTTTGAATTTATTTATCCTTATAATTTGCATATTATACATCCAATAAAAAAAAATATTCCAAAAACAAAAAATTTCTTTTTGGTTGGAAATTTTTATAAAATATGCATAAAAACATATCAGAGAACATGATAAAATTAGAATATGAGGTTAAATTTAAATAATATACAATTAATAGCAATCGAAATTGAAGAATGTTTCTGCTGGTCATATTTTATTGCCATTGTTTGCAAGCCCCTGCCATTCATGCACCACCTCCAAATGACCTTGAACTACCTAAACTTACAAAAGATACCCTTCTGTTTACAAATGAAACAGGATTATTTGTTTTGACGTTGTGGAAAGATTTAGGGCTGTCTGAAATGCTATCTCTTTGTTTGTTTACATAATTTTGATAAGGAGGCATTGAATTATATAATAATTTATTAAAAAATAGCAACATAACGTAGAAAAATAATTTTTTTTTGCATTATAAAGTAGAGACTTGTCAGAAATAAAAATTTTAATTCGATCAGAAGATGTAGATTAAAAAATAGCAAAAATTTTTTAATAAAAACTTAGTCTCACAGCCTGTATGAAACCTGATACCATTGGGAAAACAGGACACCACATATGGGTTAATTTAAGATATTTAAAATGAAATTTAGATATCTTTAAGGTAACTATCACAACTGCTTCTTGATCAACACTTTCTTTTTGCTCTATTCCTGTAATAATCTTACAATTAATAATAAATTCAATTACATAAATTACATTTCTTTTTGAAGCGATTCTGAATTTATATAAATGGTTAAATTTATTTATGAGTGTCAAAATTTTTCTTAATTAAAGATACAGAGGTGCCTCGCAATTCAACATTCCGCAATTTGATGGTTTTGCAATTCAACATTTCAGTTTCACGAGTTTGCAAATGCATGGAATTGTGTGATGTTATTTGCCATTTGTCAGTTCTTTTTGGGATACTTTGGTGTTTGTGTTGTTTCTGTTAATTTTAATTCTACATTTTTCAGAAAGTAAAAAATTTAAAATTATTATTATGTTTCTTGGTGAGATGTAAGGATGGGTTCAAAGAAAACTGACCAGAGGAATAATTCTGAAAAGAAGAACACATGATTGGGAAAAAAGTGACAAAGAAAAAAATTGTAGATAAAGTGCAGAAAGATAGAACAATTAAAAATGTAACTCGAATATGGTGTTCCTAGGACAACTGTGGCCACATTTTGCCACAGACAGAGAAGATTATGGGTGCTAGGATTTCTGCTGGAAGACTTCGTTCCAACATTCTGTGGCCATGTTTTGCCACAGACAGAGAAGATTATGGGTGCTAGGGTGTCTGCTGGAAGATTTCGTTCCAATATCCCAGGGTTAATAAATTGTGTGTTGTGTATAAAATAGTGTGTTTTGAAATTTAGTGTGTTATACAATAGTAAAACACACATAATAAAGTAAATATTAATACTGTATCTCTCTCACCTCACCCATCAGGGGAGTGGGATGGAGACTGATGAATTAATCTATTTTACATAATCTTATATGGGAAATATTGTCCCGCAAGTCGACAATCTATTTTACATAGTCTTATATGGGAAATATTGTCC
Source organism: Olivierus martensii (assembly GCA_000484575.1). Taxonomy (NCBI): domain Eukaryota; kingdom Metazoa; phylum Arthropoda; class Arachnida; order Scorpiones; family Buthidae; genus Olivierus; species Olivierus martensii. The sequence continues at coordinate 9,663 of AYEL01089750.1, read as the reverse complement.
CGCAATTTGACATTTGTTCGGAGACGAATTAGTGTCGAATTGCGAGGCACCACTGTATATCATATATACTCATGTATAAGCCAATCTCCCATTTCAGAGTTTAAAAATTGGTAAAATTTGAAGCCATATATAAGACAATCCCAATTTTCAAATGTTAAAACAAATCACTCAATGAAATAAATAGATAATTTTATAAAAATTTTTCACCAAAAATACAATTCACTATTGGAATAATTATATCCAAAGATAAAATACCAGACTAATAGCATTGAAACAATGCAATGAGATACAAAGAGAAAGCTGAATGGAGAGCAAGATGCAATTGTGCATAATTATGACAATTGCATCCTGAAGATAAAAAAAAAAAAAATCAAACAGAACATAATTTTGGAAATTTTGCTGCAACTGATAGAGTGGAAAAATGACTAATATATGGAATTTCCAAGAATGAAAAACTGATGTCTGATATTAGATTTGCAATCATCCTGTATCTTCTACATTAGGAGGTCCCCAAACTATGGCTTTCAGGCCATACCTGGCCTGCTTACATTTGTTCCTTATGAAAGATGTGGTATGCATTGATATATAAATAGGAAGTAAATTAAATAATAGTTGGAAAATATCAAAAATTATAAATATTCTCAATATTTATTTTCTAAATTTAATAATTAATATCATTCAACAACAAAAAAAGTCATGCTGTATCCTTGTAAGAGAGTGGGCAATATTAAAAGAAGGAAAAAATAAGAGATTAAAAAAAACATTCAATGCCACCAATCAGATGACAGCATACATCCCTCTCTCTCTACACACTGTATCAGTGTCCTCTACAGTCATTCTTTTTCATACACATTTGCCTCTTATAAACATACTGGCACCAATATTTCTTAGATACTCATTTCTTAGATACTTTTTCTCTCCATTCTTTTCTTGACCTTCCTCTCCCCACATTTACCTCTACACATCCAACTATACTTTCTTTGTTAATTGCTCTTCACTCATTCAGTTCACAAGACCAAACATCTCGAAATTGACTTACTTACTGGATCTATCACACTGCTTTTCACTCCACACTGCTTTCGTATTTCATCATTTGAGACACAATCAAATCTCATCAGTCCAACTATACCTCTCAAATATATCATTTCCACTGCACTCAAATACTTTCTATGCTTTTCACCCCATACCCAGGTTACTTCCATATATCAATGTTGGAACCAGAATACTCTTGATATTCAGTCATCCTAGCATTCTTTGACAAATTCTCATTCCTCGCATATCTTCCAAGAGCACCTACAACTTTTAATCCAGCATTTGCTCTTCTCATAATTTTGCTATCAATGTGGCCCTCCCTCTCAAAGATACTTCCTAAATATACAAACTCATTCACCTTTCCAGATTCACTCCATTCAGTTCAACCTCACATCTTGTACAATCAGTTTCAAAAAGATGTTCACCTAAATGTTCTTAAAATATTTATAAACCAATGAGATTAATCAATTCTGGGAAAATTTGAGTTTGCAGGGCTTTGGACGATTCCTTTTACTTTTTTAAGCAGCAGGGTTAGGTAAGCTTAATGACAGGTATTCAATCATTTTATCTGAAAACTGATTTTGATCATTTATTAGGAAAGTTTTATCATTTTTTCCGAAAATTGATTATGAGCATTTATTAGGAAATTTTCAGTTATTATTTACTTAATCTATGTTATTATTAATTTAGGCAAAATGCAGCATTATATGGTCGAAACTACACGAGTAATTAAGAGATAAGTTGTTTACTTGTGATCTGGGGATGTGTATACAGGGTCGTGCAGATAAATCCGGATTAATCACGATGTAATTAAAAATGACAAACTTGCAAGAAAAAATAAATTTATTATAAAGAAAACTAGATAAAAACATATTTACATTATTTACAATTGCAGTTACTCTATGTAGCCGCCATCTAATGCTACAACTTTTTCCAGGCGGGTCCGGAAACTCTGACACGCACGCTTCACTCCTCTCGGTCTAACGAGGTCATGACCTCAACAATGGAAGCTTTCAGGGAGTCTTTGCTGTTGCGGTGGTTTTCGTTGACCTTTGATTCGACAACGCCCCTACACGTAATAGTCGAGGGGATTGCAGTCGGGGCTTGAGGGAGGCCACAACTCGGGCTATATATATATATGTTGTATGCTTATATTGCATCTAAATGCATTTCTTTTTATTCAGCATAAGTTGCAAATATATTTGTCGTGCTAATTATCATAACAAGACAAATTAAAATTAAACATCCTAAAAAATGCATTTAGATTTAATAATTTAATTTAAAAAAGATTTAATAATGTTAGAATTTAAAATTCGTATTTTAAAAACGAATTTTTTTTCAATATATCGAAAAAGTCATAACTCTAATAATAGTTCTACAGAGATTACTATTTTTTTTTTTTTTTCCTTCTTCTTTTTGGACGATAGTTCAACTATGTTTTCGAAGTTTGACCATCATTTATAAATGATGTGAACATCAGGAGATAGAAACTTAATTGGATCTCGTATGGATTTAAGTGGATTTTCTTTAAAACGAAGAAAGCTTCCAACTTAAAAGTAGGATATATATATTTTATATATATATAAAATATATGAAGTATCTATTTTAATAATGAGATTACTGTCACTATCGTGAAATTTTAAACTTATTCGATTTACAGTACTGTATTTATTAATACAATTTTTTTTTTTTTACTGTAAGAACTTCAGAATATTTTCCAACCTGTTGTTTGTATGGAGACCGAATTAATGATTAAATATTGATACATAAAACAGAGAGTGCTCTCGATTTTCTAAAGTTTATTATTTTTTGCGTAAGAGTGTGCATATTCGAAGACAGGCATAAATAATAAAAATAGTTATAAAAATTGGTTTGCCGATGTTATACGAATAAAATATGTTTCTGTTTTATATATATATATATATATATCTTCTTTTTTATTATTAGCATTGATTTCTTTTTCAATTTTCACGAACTTTTCCTTTCACTCACGAAACAAAGGTATTCGAGGAACGTCATTAAGAGAACGGTTAAAAGAAGGAAAAGTTTCTTTGAAGAACTGACTAAAGAAAAAGTAAAAATAAAAAAAGAGTGGAGTAAAAAAAAAGATTTACGTTTATTCTCTTTACAGTAAATTTTTACGATTGAAAGATTGTTTAAAATATATATATGTATATAAATTAACGTATTAATTTAACGATGTTGAATAGGGTCGCGAAATATAATTGCAATACAAATCAGCAAGTTAAATTAACGTAGAATGTCATTAGATGTTTAAATTAAGAGTAGAAAAAAATGAATAAATTGATGTTTTCATTAATATAAAAAATAATAACGATAATAATTCAAGAATTTATTTAAATGAAAATTGTCAAAAGAAAAAAAAGAGGGAATAAAAATTGGTTATGTTAGATAGAATTCATCCAATTTGATGGAAAATTAGTTTATCAAGGAATAGGTTTTTTTATTTTTTCCTTTGTTGTTATCAAACAAATTTGAGCAATTTAATATGTAATAACTATAAATCGATATATTGGTTTTGTAAATTTCAATTTTATCCGCATACAGTATCAATAGCGATACGCGAATCGGTCAATATAACGATCAATGTAAGCAGATCGATCGTAACGTAACACTTCTAATTACTTATTTAACCTTTAATTTTTTTCCTTCAGAAAAAATTAAGTTTTTATTCGTCAGAGATGGCTTAAAGTGACATAAAAAATCATAATGTTATTTTTTTTAATTATTTTAAAAGTCTGTTTTAGTATTCCCATAAACGACAACATCACATCAATCTCTATCATAAAATAATTATGAAAAATATATTTAGTTCAGAAGAGAGAGTAATTTTAATTGAAAAGAAGACATAATGGAAATATATTGCTCAAGAAAAATCATTTTTATTTTAATATAACATTATTAAACAAAGTGAAAAGAATGATTCATGAAAGATATCGATTGGAGAATATTGAATAGTTAAAGAATATAATATTACAATATTTATCATAGAAATGATATATTAAAATATAATTTCGGTTAAAAATCGATGTTATTATGCTTGGAAAATCTTAAAATACGATAGTTATATTGTATTATAAAATTGCAATATGTTTATACTGTACACGAAAGACGTTTATCTATAACGCTATGTTTAGCGTGACCGATCTGCTACAGATAATTATGGCGTTTTGCTAGTATTTTATTTAATGTTTAGCTAATAAGAAAAAAAAATTGTAAAAGTCGACGTAAATGGCTATTAACAAAATTAATCGGACATAAAACGGTATATCTCATCTAATAATGTTACAAGGTTGTAATCATTTTTTAAAGTCGCTCGGGGAAAGCTGCAACAAAAGGTAGAGAAAATATAAATAATTAAAATATAAAATTAATTTTCTTTAATGTTTTTTTGTAATGAAAATTTAAATTTTCGAATAGTGTTTGTTGGTTTATTCGATAAACTGTATAAACTAACATTACTAGTTGAGTTATGAAACGTTTCAATGCGTATTCGGCCGTGTTTTTTTGTAATGAAAATTTAAATTTTCGAATAGTGTTTGTTGGTTTATTCGATAAATTGTATAAACTAGCATTACTAGTTGAGTTATCAAACGTTTCAATGCGTATTCGGCAGCAAGCCGTAACATTTAAGAGGCCCTCTTCAGATGCATTTAATAATTTTTTTTTTATTGAAGCATGAGGCTCCCTATAATGGGAGGCCCTAAACTTAAACTCTACTTTTCATGTTTATGTAACTTATACGTAAATCCGAGAGCCTGCTTATTCATCGAATCCACGATTTACCGCTCTTATCACACATTTCTTTCGTATTTTGCCAAAAAATATCAAGTTTTAGCGCTTGTATAAAGTCTATTATGTTAAAAATGTAAACAGCGGAGTGGTAGATCACCGGCAATTTTCACAGGTTACTGTTTTATGGATAATTGTGTAACTTTAATTGAGTATACAAGTAACGCTTTGATTACAACCGTAGAAAAGCCTACTAAGGAAGAACTAAAACAAAAGAAAATATAGCTCATGCAAGAAAATTAACATTTTTTTTTTTTTTTTTTCTTTTTTATTCTCCGTACGAATTGAATTATCTATTAAAGCCTATTCCGGGCCATTAAACCGACTAACTGGATTTATAGTATTAAAAAGGTTTTTTTTACTTCCCCGTTATATAAAATAATAAGACGTAAAGTAGTAAAATTGTGAAAAATTGATTTAGAAAAAAAATTCTATTTAATAATTTCCTGTGGAAAAGATAATGTTTTGTAAAGAGTTAGAAATTTTCCATTAAAAAATTCTTGCGAGTTAATTTCTTTAAAGAAATTGATGTTAATTTAATTTAACAGTTTTAATTAGATAACCTACATTATTTTATAATTAAATTTTATTAAGTGAAAAAGTTCTCTTAATGGTATATTATTATTAATACGATTTTTTAAAATTTTATTACTCGAGGAAAAAAAGTTATAATTGCGGCTAATTGAAAGTTACAAAAAAATTCCCATAAATGTTTTGCAAACAATACCAGGATTGTTTTTAGCTGATAACAAAAGAAAAACATGCTTTCCTTTTAACTTATGATAAAAAAACGCTTTTAGATCCCTTAAAAATTCTTAATGGTATATTATTATTAATACGATTTTTTAAAATTTTATTACTCGAGGAAAAAAAAGTTATAATTGCGGCTAATTGAAAGTTACAAAAAAAAATCCCATAAATGTTTTGCAAACAATACCAGGACTGTTTTTAGTTGATAACAAAAGAAAAACATGCTTTCCTTTTAACTTATGATAAAAAAAACGCTTTTAGATCCCTTAAAAACTAATAATTTGACAAAAAACGGCGTGTTACATATAGAGCAAAGTTCTATTTTGGTTTTTTTAAACCATATACTATCTTTCCAATATGCTAAAGTACGTTTTTAATATCAGCGATAACTCGAAAAAATTTAAACTCGTTGCTAAAACTTTTATTCGCTTCATAAAAACACTTCGATGGTTTACTTTAATAAAGCTTGTTCGCGATAGTAACATCAAGCATCGTTTGGATGGTTCGATAAGGAATCCTATCGGAAACGACATCCTACAAAATGGCTGACGTTCGGTGATCTGCAGTATGACGTACAAAGGAAGTCGATAATCACACATTTGAGAATTACGTTTCTGAGACCAAAATGTCTAGTCTGAATGCAAGTTTTTACACATTTACTTAGGTATTATTAGATGCTTTTGCACTGCAGATATCATCTGTGTTTTCTTCTTAATTTATGATTTGAAACGCCTATTAGAAAAAACTTATATAAATTACCCTTCGCTAGTGATGTTAGACTTCGTAAGATCTTCAAAATTTTTAAGTATTTCTCTCTTGCAATCGATTTTATCGCATGTATAACTGATATATGAAAGACCGAAAGTAGTTCTTCGAACTTCAGAAATGATTCGAAAGCTATTAGTTACTAGTTACATAGTCATGAAAAAAAATTGGAAACTTTCGAAAATGAAAGATAGGATGTCCTATTTGATCCTCATTTTTATAAAGGGGGGTTTTCGGATATGACAAGTTATAGTGGAAATCTACCATCTGGATCTAAGAGAAATTTTCTTTCTGCATCTTTCTCTTATGCAGCTGGAACTTAATCCATTTTCTGAACTGAATGAAACTTACTTTTTTTTTTTTTTTTTTTTTTTGGATTTTACCTTTTGAAAACTGCTAGAAAACTTTATCTGACAATAATTTTATTTTTTAAAAGTCCAATAAAGCAATCTAATTAAGCATTTAAATGTTTCTATAGATTGTATAAATGATTTAAAATATTTTAGAGATAAAAATGTGATCAAAATAAATCTTAAAATTGAATTTAATATTATTAAATAAATATTTTAATATGTATGCAAATTGATAATTCCTGATTGGCACAAATATGAGAAACAATCGAAGACCGAACGTAACAATAACTATGACGCAATAAAAATTTATAAAGTAACATTAGCCTAAATTTATATAAAATTTATAAGTCAATACTTATATTATTAGTTAAAACATATATTATTTTCTGATTAAAATCTTCTAATGTTCTTATTTTATTTTATTTTTGTAAGAAATAAATCGAATTTTAACTTCCGTCGTAAAATTGGCAACAGTGACAACATGGCAGAGTTATATTGGTATGTGTTTACGTAATGCATCATTTTAGACATCTAATTAAGTAGAAACGATTTTTTAAAACATTCATAAACGGAATAAAAAGAGATAAATAGGAAAATAATCTAAAGACAACGGAATAGGATATACATTAACGAAAGATAAATAAATATCGACAGAAGAATCTTTTGTACGAAGAGAAAATCAATGGTAAAAATATTTTAGCTGCAAAATTCCGTTATCCGAAAGACAATAACTATTATCTAAAAGTTTCGAATCTGTTTTTTTTTTTCTTTCTTTTTATATTTTTTGAAAACTTTAAAATTTAAAAACTATTTTTAGTAAAGGGAAATTTTTTTTTTAAATTACCGAGTGAGATATCAAACATAAATACAAAATGAGACACTTCAAATATTTCAACCTGACACCGTATTGTCAGATCATTTAATAAAATATGTTTTTAGTTCTAGAAAAGAGGATAAAAACGTAGAAGTTCGATTTATAATGTTTTTGGCTGTTTATGTCAACAAGACAAGGAAAAATGATCGATTTTAGATTTGTTCTTTGTCCGATGTCAAAATACTATTTTGCCAAAGTTGAATGGTTGCTTTCGGTTTGTTCAAATGGATTATTACTTATATATAAAAGACAAACGATTCGTATAATAGATAGAACACTCATAAATCTATTAGCCACAGTTTCCATTCTTTTCCCTTTACACAAAATAAATATTAATCTTACAATTTGAACATTTATATATATAAATTAAAATTGCATTTTTATCGGCATTAATAATTTCCCTTTATATATATATATATATATACTGTTTTACTAAAGAAGAAAAATATATAGGGTAAAACGGGGGAATATGACTGAGACATTCGAAAGTTAATTAAATTTTAGAATATATGAAATCAATACGAAACTTCTTGTACGATTTTCTCTACAATGCTTGAGTTCTCAATACGAAACTTCTCGTGCGGTTTTCTCGACAATCCTGGAGTAGTGTCAATACGAAACTTCTCGTGCGATTTTCTCGACAATCCTGGAGTAGTGACTTTACTTCTATTGTCCTAGGGGACTACTACAAGTATGCAAAATTTCAAAAAAATTGGTGACCCGAATGTCTGAACCTCCCTTTGTTAAAATGAATGATAATGGCAGTCTGTGCTAAAAGAGCAGACTGTGACATACTGTTTCAAATGTCTTCTTTAGACACAAGGTCATCCGTCAATACACCTGGGAGAGCTATGAGACAGAGAAAGAGAGAGAAGTGTATGACTGACTTGATAAAGAATTGAGAGGGGGAAGGTTATGTACAGTTCGTTCCAAAAAGTTTGTCACCTACTTCGCAGGAGTTGAGCTTACCGGAAGTTGATAGGTTATAAAATCTGTCAGTTCGGACCTGCATAGTGGAAACTAAAAATGGACGCGTCCGTTCTGACTAAGAATAGGGGTGAGGTATACGAATGAGATGGGTCGATTACAGCTCTCTGAACTGAAAAGACTAATCGCTCACTATTTCAAGCCAGGCAGACTTTCTAGTTATGAATTAAGAAAATAGGATTAAAATAAATAGAACATAATACATAAATATGTAACAATTGAAATCTCTTATACTTTGTTGGTTCTTTTCCGTTAGCCGGGCGCAAGAAAATAGAAGATTTACCTCCCACCAACTAGTATATAAAATACGAATCGACAATTCCGTTGTGTTAAAGATTCACTCCAAAAAACTATACATTACAGAATTCGCTTGCGCCCGGCTAACGGAAAAGTACCCTTTGTCTTTATATCGAACTTTCAGAAAGACATGGTATCAATAAAACACTATAAATTTGACTATCGAACACAAATATAAACTCTTATTAGAAAAATTAGTAGAAAATCAAAACAGACAATAACACAAAATTCATTTTGACACTCACGATCAATTTTTATATTTTCATTTTTAAATCCGACGATTTTGTCGTCATGGAAACGAAATAAATATCGTTTGGTTTTTATCATTTGATCAATTAACGGATATAAACACTATCAATGAGAATCGTTTTGGAACAGTTTTTAATTTTATTACAAATGCAGAAAGAAGTATACATTTTCGAATAAAACAATAAAATAAAATACTTCCCGTAGTCGCCATTATGCTATTGTCGGTGCATCGCTTGGTGCTTCAACAACTTATCGCTTAATTACTCGTTTAGTTACGACTATATAATGCTGCATTTTGTCAAAATTAATAACAACATAGATTAATTTGTAAATAATAAATTGAAACTTTCCTAATAAATGCTCAAAATCAATTTTCGGAAAAAATGATTGAATACCTGTCATTAAGCCTAACTAACCTTGTTGTTTAGAAAAAATAAATGGAATCGTCCAAAGCTCTGCAAACTCGTTACGGGCCTGAATCGATTAATCTCATTGGTTTGTAAGTATTGTAAGAAAGCCGAACATCTTCCGCTTAGATGACAA
>AYEL01089749.1:0-54742 GCA_000484575.1 Olivierus martensii | reverse complement strand
TACATTGAAATGATCATATTCTCCAACGAAATGGCCATTTTCCCCTCAAATTTGGGGAAAATGGCCAATTTGCTACTTTTTAAAAATGAGTTTATATTTTTCTTTCTGTTTAATTTTTCAGTTAGTTACTTTTATATTTTCTTGTAAAGACTACAAGCGCTATGTAAAATAAAAAATATTTGCAATGTTGTACATTATTTTTTCATAAATTTAAAATTTTCACTAAGGTCGGCATATTCCCCGATTTACCCTATATATGATAATAAATGTTTAAAATAAAATCGAGTTGGCAAAATGACAAAATAGCTAGATATTTATATAACAAGAATTTATATAACTTTTTTTTTCTATTATTCGTGAAATTGTATCGATTTGCTATTTATCAAATGTCAGAACAAGAAAATTACAATGTTTCTTTAACTTTTCAGTTATTCGTAAACAAACTGTTTAACAACTACAGCGATTTTCTTCTTCTAAAATTTTGATAAATGCATTAAAAGAAATGAGTTTAAAAATTGTAGGAAATTTTTGTATAAATTTATGGATTCAAATTTTATTATATCTGTGTAACTAGATGGCGACACTTTCAATATTACACGCTACTGTACATATACAGTATATACATTTGCTGATATTTGTACCTTATACAAAGACCTATACAATAAAAAGTATCTTCTTTTCTAAGCTTCTCTCTGAATGTGTGAACGCACTTATTTAAAGTACAAACATCAAGCTTTTAAAGCTATCCGAAGCGCATTTCTATGAAATACAATACAAAGAAAAGTCCTTTAGATAAAAGTCTAAAAAGCGTTAGTTTATATACATTATTCTATATTAAATGACTAAAGTTTGTAATGGAAAAGTTTATTTAAAGATAATTTATTTATCTTGATGAAAATACTGATACAAGGTTTAAATTAGATAAAAAGTAATAATTCAATAAACTTTATATGTTTTCCTTCCTCCGTTTTTAGTTTATTTTGAATAAAATTTATACCAGAATAATTTATTTACAAGAAATTTTTTTTCATGTGTACTTTATATAACTAAATTTTCTCTAACTAATATGAAACTTAAGAAATTTATATATGGAAAGAATCTAAGAGAAAAACAATTTCCATTAGTACATTGAAACTTCGAACAGAAATAAATTTTATTTAGAAATGGAACCTTTCCGAAATGAATTGTTGTTTTTGTTTTTGTGAAGCTTGTTACTGTATTAGCACTTTGCTTTCTCAGAAAGTGCTTCTTACAAATGTTAGATTTTTCTTTTTTTTTATTATTACATTAATTTAAAAATGTTACTGTAAAGCTCGGATGCAAGTAAGAGGATGGAAATAGAAAGGTTTCTATGTAACATAGAGGTCTTATATTATGAATATTGAACGCCTGTTTGAAGAAAGGAATAAGCGAATAGTTCCATATAAAAGAGAGCTAATGTGACAGTTAGTAGTCCATAAGGATGGATGGTTTTGTATATTCATTGATAAAGCAAGAAGATCTCCCCAATGGCGAAAATTCTAATTATTGACGCTTCACTAGCAAAATATTATTAGATTTGTGAGATATAAACGTTCCCACATGTTAAATTTTGATTAACTTTTACTACTTTTCCAGCTTCAGTTAATTGTACTGATTTGAACAATAGTTTAACTCATGCAATTAATCGGTTTAATACATAATAAAATTGGATTTTACTAAACAACTTAAATCACTTCTGGCCTTTTCTTATTTTTCAAAAGCAGAGCTTTAACAAATTAAATTATTAATTATAATTTTTTTAACAATGATGAAAGGAACGTAAAAATAGTTTTAAAATAATATTTTACAATTTTATTCAATTGCAGTTGAATAAACCAAAGGACGGATCACAAGATTGAGATTCTTCCAAACTTGAAAGTTATCCTTGACCATTTGCTAACCTGATACAAATCCGATGGAATTTATTGAAAGTTTTTCGAGATAAGATGGAATAAACTTGAATAGAATTTTTTCGACAGAAAAGACGCATTTATATATTCGGATGTTGTATTTAAATCAGGTATTTTTTACTCTACATTATAATAATATTATTATATGTTTGCATACAAATTGGTTTGATACTTCATAAAGCTTTTCGGTCGAGAGAGAACTTGAAAAGAAATTTATATATCAATATTATATTAATATATATATATATATACAGTATATATTTTTATATCATTTTATATCAAGATAAACGCTTTTCCTCCAGAAAATACATATAAAAATGTTTATAGTTGCTATACCATTTATGAAATCTTTACTTATTCAAAAGTTTCAATAAAAGTATGTTAGATAATATCTATGGTTATTGTTGGGAATCTTGCATTTCTTCTTTTTCTAGATAGATATCGTACATATCCAATATATCCGTGTATATATATATATAAAGAAATAAAATTACTCTTTGTATAAAAAGTAGGCCATGTTGTAAACAGAAAACTACTATATAATAAATTTTTCTTGTTTAGAAATATTTATTTTTATTTATAAATATATTTATATTGTTATAACTTCTTTTATCTTATATTAAAGAATCAAAAATTTAAAGCTTAATAATAATAATAATTTTTATAAAAATTGTTGTTTTGGATAAAATATATATGATATGAATAATATATTTCAATTTGTTTATATTTTTTTATAACTTAATTTATGCAACATGCTAAAGATTTTATCTACCTATTCTTATTTAATAATTCAGATGTGTGTAGTAGCGAGTCTTTTAATTTGATAATGTTGCAGAGTGAAAATAAACCCAGTTTAATAAAGAGAAGTTTCCTTGGGGAATAAGAACAAGTTGAGCATCTTATAGTTTCAACTCTTTTGCCATTTATCGATTGAATGTAAACGAAAAGAAGTATAACAGTCTAAATATATTCAATATGAAACGCTTGTAAAGTCTTGTAAAGCTATTATATTCTGTAGATACGAATGCAGGTTCCTGTTTTCGATACCTTTGTAATTGTCATGTAAAATCGTCACATTCTATTCAGTTATCCGATCCATCACGATTGGATCTTCGAGTGCGAGTGAAATATTTAGTTAAAACTCTTTTGCATTGTTAGATTTTGAGTGGTGCTTTAACAACTGAAAAAAATTATTTCAAAAATATCCTTATCATATAATACTTGATTGTAACACAAACAAATCGTGGAAATCGCAGAAAAATGATTAAATTTATAAACTTTATATACATCTGTATACCCTGATGTATTATTAAATGAAACAACTGTAAGTTTATATATTAAAATACTTAAAAGAATTATTAAAAATACAATTAAGTTTTGTAAATTAAAATGGTGGCTTCGTCCATTTTCACATTGATAAAATATTTTTAGAGAAAATATATCGCAGAACAATCAATTCTTGTTTTAATTATTCAAATAAATAATATACAGATGTAAACAGTTTTTCTTGGACATAATATAAACTAATTTATCTAATTAGGCATTTAAATTTAAATTCTTAAAATTATATTAATGCTTGAAGATTAAATATTCAATCGCGTTCAACCTTCAATTAACTGAATAATTTTTGTAAAAAAATTTAATCGCCTTAAAACTTCATATATATGACTTCAAATGATATAAGAAAGAAAAACAACAAAAAAATTCCGAAAATAACTGATTTACTTTAGGTAATTTCGATGTAAGCTGCAATCTAAATTTTAATGCCGTTTAGTGGATATTAACTTCATTCAAAGTACATTTAAATCTTAAAAAAACATATTGCGACAGTATGTTTTCATCTAATTTATAGAATATATTTGCAGTTTTATTTCAATGGAGAAGAAATAATTTCTCAAAATCGTTTAAAACAAGAAAATACTTTCATTAATTTTCTAAGCTAGGGAAAGATTTTTCTTTATTTTTTTGGTAGTAAATGTTTGCTTTCTTTTACCGATAACATTTCTCTAATAACGTTCAGAATTTGTGTTGTTCAATCTTCTTTCTTGATTAAAAATAAAAACAATAATACAAAATCGCATCCATCACGTTATTGGATTTATGTTTCCCACCCGCATACTGTTATAACAATGTTATTCAAACTGTAAATTTTACTACTCGTGCTTTTCGGGGGGAAAAGATATAGTATTAAAAATAACAAATTTATAAATTTTGCATGTTTTTAAAAATTCGCATCCGATTGTCAATAAACCAAATGATCTATTATCCGTAACATACATTCGCTCTTCTTTCAAAATTCAACTTTACATCTAACAGAATGGTACTAGCACGTTAACAATGAAATATTTTTAAGGTAGTGCAATGTAAGAATTTTTTTCCCATTCAAAATAGCAATTTTTCGGAATTTCTACTTTTCGGATAATCGACGTTCTACCGAACTGTAATAAAAGTTCTTTTTCGCGATTTGTAGAAACTTACTTCGATCCAATGATTTCATTTGGAGCACTTTAAGAAAGCAAAATTGACAGAAATGAAATTGTCCCTTTATTGAATTGAATCAACGAGGAAAGAATCAGCTTTTAATGGAATTATGAATAGCTAGAGTCTATCTTACAGTAATCTATTTAAGTGAGAGTGCGTGTTTATGACATCCTAAGCGAGGGAGAAGTAACTTAACTGGTTTACCACTTTTAATCATATATATGATGCAATGCAAAAATCTGTAACAGGACACACAAAATCGAAACATAATCGATTCGTTTTTTTATAATTTTGTATATAAATAAATGTTAAAAAGTCACGGAAAACTTTCATGTGACACTAGCATCGTTGTTATCAGTAGTTGAAACATATTTTAGAGTTATAAATTATGTAAGTGACAATTTATTAAACCATATAGATTTAAATAGTTGTATGTTTCGTGCATGTATTTATTTTGTATGTTCTCAAAACTGGAGCAAATGAATTTTGTATGCCTAAAAACTGGGCAAATAGTTGTATGTTTCGTGCATGTATTTATTTTGTATGTTCTCAAAACTGGAGCAAATGCATTTTGTATGCCTAAAAACTGGGAAAATATATGTTTGCATCCTCAAAAATGGGGCTAATATATTTTTTCGCCCTCCCAAAACGGATCAAATACATTTTTACTGCCATTAAAAAACTTTCACTAGATTGAAAGCTTTATTTTACGCTGATCTTGTTTGCGCCTGGGGGCAAGTATTCCTCTCGTCCCATCCTTGTCACCATGCTGTTTGTATATGTCCTTACGTGTATGTTTAATTTATTCAATTGTTTGGTATTGCAATTCTGTTTTGTCCAATTGTGATTACACACAAACCGATTTGACAGGTAATTTATATCTTGTCGTTTTCAAATTTCAAAACAGGAAATTTTCTTTTCTTTAATTATTGTAATTCACGTGTATGCAAATTTTAAAGAGCGAAATCGATACGGTAATATTTATTTATACCCATCATTAGTAATTTTTATATCATTTCAATATTTTTAAATGTTATAAAAATAATATTAATTACGACATATTTGCAAGCAGTTAAAGACAAACTAAAGAGATAAATGCAGTATCGAACGCTAGAATTATTCGGATAGGATTGACTGGATCTTTCATTTCTAGTAAAAAAAGGAAAAAAAAAAAATGCATCACAATTTGTCTTTCTGCTCAGATAACTTATGGATGATTCATGATACCAAATAATTTCTAGATTATCAGTAAGGAATCTGATAAAAGACAAGATACGACATTAAAAGACAGATTAATCATTTTATGTTACCGATAATTTAATTGTTTTTTTTGCTATTTTGATAAAGAGTTTCTTAAATTTTAATAATAATTTCTGTTGAAATTATATTTATATATTAAATATATACTGTAAATTGATACTGGATGAATTCATAATAAAAAATCGATAGGATGATATAAATTCTTTAGAAAATGGCAAATATTTAAATTAGTGCTGGAGAGAATTTTTCTGTTATTTAATTAGTTCAAATTAAAAATTTACTGTTGTTATTTCATTAAGTAATTAGAATCTTCTTTTGTGCGATTCAAAGTTTCTACAAAGAGAAAATTTTTAACGAGTTTTTCAATTTGAATGAAGAAATGCTTTAATGGCTATTTACTTTTGTTTTTTTTTTTTAATTTTTTTTTTTGGACACACACGATATTTTTGTCTTTGGAAAGTGTATTGACTTAATTAAACTATTAAAAATGACGTTGTATCAAAACACTTTTGAATTTTTGTATTTAAAAGTCTATTTAAATTTATTTAAAAAAATGAAAAAAAAATCGTAATTTCTTTCTAAAATAAATTTTTATTTCGATTTAATAATAAAGTTCCATCAAAAATTGTTTTTTTTTTTTTAATGTCACAATTTTGTGAATAATATTTTATTAAAGTAATTAAACAATTAAATGCAAAAAGAAACTAAAAGATTTTTATGATATTTTATCGAAAAAACATATTGAATTAGAATTAAATATATTTAGTAGAATTAACAATCTCGCTAAGGAAAGTGACATGTCTATTTACGTCATATATGCATTTGGTTAGTAAGTTATTGATACGACAGTCGATACACATTAATATTTTATTGTTTTGTTTCTCATAGAAAAGAATTCATTTATATTCAGTAGGTAATAAATATTTTAAATAATTAATAGTAATCAGTTTTATATCAATACAATAATAATAATGATATGATAAAAATTCTGTTTCTGCAAATATGACATTAATATTTACATTGTGTCATAAAAGTTCCAAGTTTATGTTTCATTTTTTATTGCATTAGTTTATTTGTTTTAGGGAGTTATAAAGGGCGGTTCCTAGGCATTATGCAGCCTTTGTGCTAGATAATTCCACCTTATTCATTATGCCTCCCTTGTGCAAGATAATTCTACTCTATGCATTATGTCGCCCTTGTGATAGATGATTCTGTCTTATGCATTGTGCCTCCTTTGTGCAAGATAATTCTGCTCTTTGCCTTAGATTGCCCTTGTGCAAGATAATTCTATTCTATGAATTATGTCGCCCTTGTGCTAGATGATTCCGCCTTATGCATTATGCGTCCCTTGTGCAAGATAATTCTACTCTATGCATTATGTCGCCCTTGTGCTAGATCAGTGTTTCTCAAAATGTGGGTCGCAACCCCATATGGGGTCGCATAACAAAAATTTGGGGTCGCAGAAATTTTAGCAAATGTTTTAATTCGTATTCTTAGTTTATATACTTCTATACTCAGGATCGCGAAAATATTTTCTTGGGATAAAAGGGGTCGCCAAGTAGAAAAGTTTGAGAAGCGCTGTGCTAGATGATTTCGTCTTATGCATTATGCCTCCTTTGTGCAAGATAATTCTGCCCTTTGCATTAGGTTGCCCTTGTGCAAGGTAATTCCACCCATTATATTGCCATTGTGCAAGATGATACCGTCCTATACATTGTACCGCCTTTATGTAGCACAAAAAAAATGAACTTTTAGGAACGGCCCTGGTAAAATATGAATTGTACATCCACATTATGGAATATATTTAAGACCGTATTCTGTAATACAAGATGTGAGATGCTTTTAAAGTTGGGGATCTATCTAATGCATTTAATATTAGAGAATATGCAATTAAAGATAACCTCGAACAGATTAAAATTAATAACTAAAATTTTTCAGAATGATAATTTGTTGAAAAATATTAAAACATAGCTATTTGCATACGTCTAGTAGACATTCAATTTGCATATATAACATTCTATAATAGAGGGTAGATTTTTATTGATTTTTTTCCCGGTTATCATCCCTAAAATTTAACCGTTATTACGACCAAATATTAAAATATATTCTCTAGTCACCATTTTTTTCTTAATTAAAATAGTTTTAAAGTGCTAATTTTAATTATAAAAATTAGTTTTAGATCAAAGACATGTTTTAGACATGAGTTCTATCAATATGTAAGTATTATGCTATTTATAATTTATAAAATTTCAAAATATTTCAAAAGAGAAAAGCTGTTTTAATATTAATAGAATTGTTATAACATTTTTTCCCCCTTCTCTTAGCCAATAAAAAGTAATGTTAAGATAAAACATGGCTCGTACCAGAAACATTAATATTAAATGAATGCTGTTTATAAACTATTTCGACCGATTTTAATCATTTTAATATTTAATTATTGACTTTCTGTTTTAATTAATTAATCATGATATTTTTATTTATAAATTTCTTTTTTGTTTTATTAGAAAATCTTAACTTTATAACAATTTTGCATTGTAATTCAGTAATATTTAAAAAAAAAATTAATTATGTAGTTTTAACAAAATATAATCAATAATTATATATATTCTTCTTCGTTTTGGCATATTGTAATTATGCAGAAACACTGTAAATACTTTCAAAACTAGTTAATATAATTAAATTGCACTTCCGTGAATTTATCCTTGCAAACACTCGGCAATTAACGTAGACAATTAATTAAAAAGAATTCTTGTCATGTAGCTGTAACAACTAGTGAATTGGTTTTGTCATTTGGGGCAAAAGTCTGCAATGAATCGTAGTGTGAATGATGTGATGGTGAGTTAGTAGTTGCGAATGAAGAAAACTGTCTTAAGAAAACTAGATTAAAGCGTGCTAGTTGTCAGAAACAAAGATAACGCGTATCAACACAAATTTTCTAATATTATCAACGGATTGTGTAGTTTTAAAAGATAAGTTATTTTGTTTAATAAAATATCTGCTAAAGCCTTATAAAATTTACTAATCAGTCAAAAATCCCATTTTTTGTGCCGAATAAATGAAATAGTTGATAGTCGGTTCGTTTCGTTTCGGCCAATCATCCGAAAATTGATTCTCATTAATATTAATTATTTTCCCTCTTATATTATTATTTTAACGCTTTAAAATAATAAGAAAACATAAAAATTATATAGACTGCTACCTAAAAATTTTTTTTTATAAAGTGGAAATTTTAACTTTTGGGATGGCGGTTTCATCAAAGAATAAAAGTAGAAAAATATTTCTGGAAACTTTTCGAACTGCTTTGAAAATTAAATTTCGATTGTTTTCTGTATACCCCACAATATTTTACAATAAATTCTTAATTTTTATTCTCTTATTCACTTAATTATAAAAATATTGTATGTACTAGTTTTGTAATAATGGAAATTGCTTATTAATCTAGTAAAATATTTCCAAGCAAATAATTTCTGCATACTATATTTATTTTCCTATATAGGAATAAATAATAAACATGTTTTTTAGCACATCTAAAAATAATTTCCTGCATCTGTACACTTGAATCCCTGATTGATTTCGCTATTCCTGATTATATTAGCAGCATCATCTGTAATTTCTATAAATACACAGCACTCAGAAGTTTATAACTGAAGAAATCCGTAAACTTTCAAATAAAAAATCAGAATAATCTAATTTTATTTTATAATTAAACTCAGCTAAACATTAAATACTGTACAGTTTGCGTTATTTAATAATAATTCAAAATCCATCGTAATAATTCTGATAATCATTAATAATTAATTTTTATTTTTATATTCAGGATTATAATTAATTACAACTAATAATCTTTCTAATTTTATTAAGTTTAATTATTAATTAATTGTTGTCTGAATGTATCTTGTCTGATTATCTATGGAAATTAATTATTATGACAATTGACAAATTATTAAATATACTAAGATGTTTAATAACGATATGTCTAAACTTGATTTTTCAAAATTAGTTACAATCATCATCGTCATAAATTTTTCCTGATCATTCAGTAAATGTAAACATTGTTTAACGCTTATTTTTCAATAAATGTTTCGTTCTATATAGCTTTAATTTATTTAAGTTATATCTTCTGGGAGAACATTCTTGTTTAGGGATTTTTGTCTTCGTGTTGTAAATACTAAACGAACCTAAAGCATAGATCTCTCAATTATCTGTTTGTCACTGTTTGATATCTTCATCGAACTGCATCAAGTTGTCATGCAATTAATATGCAATGATTTTTCTCACTACTTGGATGATCAGTGAAAAATTTTCTATATAACGGAATTATAACGTATTTAAGAGGATCATTACAAAATTATCGATAAATTCGCATTGATGTTGATGCTATTAAATTTTACTATCCTAATCTACTTACCAAGCAATTCTTTAGATATATCACATTATTTAATTGTCAGAATAATTTTTAAAAGTATATTTTTAATACCTAACTGCGATGATGATATTTTTAACAATGGCAGATTAAATAGCAACTTGATAGAAACATTATTCCGATTTTTTCTTTTTTTTTTTCGACATTTTTTATAAGAATAGCTTCCATAATTCAAACATATTTAATCTTTGAAATATTTCATAGAACAGATTACTGTCAGACTCAAATTTATTGTAAATTCATCTTATTTTATAGAATAAAAAATATTTATATTTATATCCATGCTATATATAACTTCTTGTAAAATCAACTTAAGATCAATGCTATAATAAATACAGTAAATATATTCATCTTCGAAATAGGAAAACAACATTAGCATAAATGAAAATTTATATATAAGTCTAAACAAATTTTTTAAAAAATCGAAAATGCTATCGACATTCAGTCATTCGAATTTTTAAAAAAGTTTTAAAATACGTCATAACTATTTTTAAATAAATATTTTAAAATATTCTTGTTGTATTTAGATGGACACAGTTTAAATATTACTATTTTAAATAAAAATATAAGTTCCATATATATATATATATATATTTGTGAATCGAGAAGAATTTTTTTAAATCCATAAAGATATTAATATAAAAATATGTTATCATAAAACGTATTTGTTCATATGAAAAATCTGATTTAAAAATCATCTTTTGTAGCCGTTTGATTGATACCAAAGAGAGAAAGAGAGAGATACCTATCTACATTTGATATTTTTAAGAAATTCAATCGTTTTTCAATATTTCGATCCAAGTATTATTTATTCGTCACATAGGCTTTAAAGATAGAATTTCGGAATATAAAGTAGTTTACTGACAACAGATACTTGGCCAGATTTTACTTTTATAAAGGTGAAATTTTCATGATATTAGCATAGAATTTAAACATATTGTATATTACTAGAAAGCTGAAGTAACATTTTTAAACTTTCTAAGTTTCTCTCTTGTTCCATATGTTCCTATCCTAAAAAAAAGAGAGAAAAAGAAAACTTGTTCTTTTTCTTTCTTATAAATGATACTTTGTTTCTTTAGAGACAGTAGCCATTTTAGAATATATGTCACTCTTAAAGTAAAAATTATTCGCAATTTTTCAATGAAAAAAAATGTAAGATGTGAGAGTTCTTATATACATAAAATTTATCAATTTTATTATAGGACACTACAGCATTATTCGCACTCTAAAGTTCTAGAATATGACAATTTTTGTTTGGTAATGCAAAACTATTGACAGTTTTCGGTACAAAATCGAGACATAGAAGTGAATTGCATATATATATAATTTATCAATTTTATTATGAAACAAAACGTTCCCTGTATCGAGAATACTGAAAATTTTTTATATATGTAACAGTTTCTGTCCAGCAATATGATTTATATTACTGAATTTAAAATAAATTCTTGTAATAATATCCGAAACAATATATCTCCGGTTCTGTTTCGTTGGTATCCGAGAAAAAAAAAACGAAAATTAAAAATTTAAATAATCCATTTTTGTGTCCGAAATCTCATAAATATACTTCCAAATCGTCGTTTAATAATAATAATAATGGCGTAATAACAATGATATAATTGAGACAGTTCTCCAAGAAATTTTTATGTTTTAAATTGTAACCAGAGATCGGTAACTGTAATTAATATAAACGTTATTTTGCAAAGATAACGAGAGCTATCAATAAGAAATTGTATCCATGTAGTTTAAAAAGTCGTTTATCAAAGGACAGATTGGTGCTGAGTCAACACAAGCCTAGGACATCAATCATTTTGCCATGTCTCAGACTAGAAATATATACAGGTCAATGCTATGAAAATCGGACGTTGAAAGGTGACGTGCTTTTAATCTCATGCAAAGCAAAAAAAAATCTCTTCTCTAGGTTTGTTTTACAATGCAGGAAAGATAAAACCGATAAAGGAAAAAAAAGGGAATAAGTTTTGAATGACAATATGTCATTATGTCAAATTATATTTTCATGAAAATTTCTTGTAAATTTATTCCGCAACATACATATTATCATAAAATTAGTTAAGCTTAGAAAAAATGAGGGGAAAAAAGTTTTTTTTTCTTAATTAATTATATCAAAATTTTATATGAAATGGGAGTAGTTTTATCATTTATTAAAATCACGCTGTCATCTATATAATCTCGGAGGTTGAAAATAAATCATTCCAAGTTTTGAGAGGAACAGTAAAATGTAGCAGCTTATGATACAAGTTAACTGAAATTTATTATTTTTTATAAAATTTAACTTGTGTTTTGTCATTTAGTATATTTTTGTAATGTAAATTATTTAATAAATCAACAATTTTCACTCCGAATTTTGAAACAACTCTATTAAATATTTAATTATACGTATTAAGGTTATCAAGATTTTCTCTGGTTATAAAAACGTTCTTTCAATTTTTACCGTAAAGCATCAAACATCAGTTGTCAGGCCTTTTTTGGAGCATTTCCATCTGTTGAAAGTGCCATTTTTCAGCTAGGAACATCTTTTTTGTGAATACTTTTCGTGAAAATATACGCGTAGACTATAAAATATTCGACAAACTCTACCATAAAAGTAAGCAGCATAAAATTTCGTGCTTTAACAACAAAATTATAAATGGAACTCTGGAGTATTAAGAATTGCTATTCACTTCATTTTGAAATCTTGAAGAGTGATGATAACAGCTGCATTATCAGAGATATTCAAGACATCTAGAAGTGAAGTGTTTACGTCGTCTAACAAGTGCTCATGAATTTTCAGATACTTTAATCAATTAATCATAATGTTATCTAATAATAATTATTGTTTAATTAAAATAATTCATCTACTGCTTTGTTATTGACGTACTTGTAGCAACAATTAGTAGAAAGCAGTCAACTTTTATGAAAAAATGAAGATGTATGGTTAACAAAAAAATCCAAATAACAAGAAAATTAAACGTAAGTAAAACTGCAATTTTATAATTATTTTTTATAAGAAAAATTCTTACAGATGATAATGTAGCTGTGCAAAAAAATACCTTTTTCTCATACTCAAAAATAAATACTTTTATTTTTGAGCATCTTACGTGATCCATTACAAGTTGGAACTTGTTTTAATTTCAAACAAGCCGCCATCTTGTAATGGATTACATAAAATGCTCAAAACTAAGAGGCATACATCATAGTTAAGAAATAAACAATAACTCATGCATGGGTAACTTTTACCCATGCATGAGTACCATTAGGACTTTTACTCATGCAAAAATTTGAATGGGTAAAAGTCCTAATGAATTTAAAGAATTTTGGTGATTTGATAACATTCATCTGTTTATAAGATCTCAAAGTCATTATTAAACAGAACTAAACATTTAATGCCATATCATTGCTACTTAGAAAGTAACAATGATAAGGCATTAAATGATCAGATAAGTTGAATATTTTCTATTCAACTTATCTGAAAATGAACCATAAAAATGAAAACCTGACTTGTTTTCTATAAAAATTAAATAAACTCGAAAAAAATTGTTCTGTATCATAAAAATAATTATGAAAAAATTTATTAAATAATTCTAAGCAATGAAAACTTTTTTAAAAAATTATAAAAATATTTAAATAATGTTAATTAATGAAGTCGCTTTATAGATCTTGCATATTTTATAATACAAAAAAAAAGAAAATTAAAAAATTCGTTTTAAATGTACTATCTATTTATTTATATTTTTATTTAAAAAAATGCAACTTAATGGATACTAAATTGCCAAAATATGCAGAGATAACCTTTATATTTAAACTAATAAAACATTCGAACAAATAAAAATAAATAATTAAATTTATTAAAAAATTAGAAAATAAAATTGGATCTAATTTTAATTGGTAAATAAAAACTTATACATACTGTAGTATTTTTTTTTCTATTGATAAGTAATGTAGAACTTAAAATATTATTAAATAATAAATGAATCTTTATTAATCTTGGCATTTTTTATTGTTAATAAAAGACGATAAACATGTTCCAGTTATCGTTTTTATTATTTATGTAAGTATTAACGGAACTTTTTAATTTTATTGCAGAGTTTAGTCTCGTCATCATTAAAATAAAACCAATCTTTCTGGAGTAAATAATAAGAATAATAAGCCAATAATATTTAGTTTATGTGCAATTTTTACCTGGTTTCAGTGTAACAATTACCGATTACAAGTATTATACATCGTCGTAAAAATTCGCATCACTTGTAAGCTACGACGACATTTTGTATCACCTATATTGCGAATCAATTATTATTTTTTTATGTGTAATTTTAACAGATAATTTTTGAATATATAAAAATGAATTAAATTTATTTCAGTTTTATCATCAAACATATTTTATTGATGAACAGTTAATTACAGGTAAGCTTTTCTCCGTTGTTTATATCCTACAGGGATTGTTTGAGAGGTTATTCAGAATGCTTTGATATTCTTAAAATTGTGCGGAAAGAATTATTATAGTACTAGAGAGCGTTAAGAGAGAGAGAAAAGAACGCTTTTTGTCAAATCAAGCAAAATACAATTGAGAGAGAAATAAATGTTCGAATGCTCTTGATTAAGTTCACTTCAAAAGGATCAACTTTTACAAGATCCATTACTAGAATGCTTAGGTGACTTTGTTTGAAGTCAGTCTAATTATACAAATTTAACGGTGTAATCGTCAGAGTTATCAGATTGTGTTGACATTGCCAATCCAACATCTTTGATTGGGTTTGTTATTCGACTTCAAACAGACAATTAAATTGTTGGAAGAATCCCTTCGAGCTTTTATTTAGTTTCGAGTATTAAAACAATTCTTCTAATGTTTTTGAAATCATTTATATTTTAGCGTATGAAAGTCTCTGGAGTGCTATTCATTTCGATGATGAATGATCATTTTATACGCGTTTAACTGTCTAATATTACTTTGCCAAGTTTGTAACCATACAAATAAACTTTTGACTTATTGAAACTGTTAATAAGATTTTGCATTCATTAATTCTAATATAGTTAAAGTAAATGCTCTTTTTTTCTTTATTTTGTATGACAAAGAAAATAAGATACTAAAATGTCGTATGACGATCATATCTGTGCTAGTTTCGTAATAGTAGAAAACTTTGTTGAAGACTTAAATGATTTCTCAGCATCACCCGATATCCTTTCTTCTTTCTTTTTTTTTCTTCGTAGGAGTTATTCGGGGCACATAGCTACAAAAGCTTTTAAAGATCTAGAACGAAGTACAGCCCAGGGATTCCTTTATCGTGTATTATGACAAGCGGGAAAAACACTGCACTTATTAGCGATCCTTGCCCTTGGGGGAATATTTCTTTCTTCTTAATCCTATAAGTTACCCGTTTTTTCACTCTGGTATGTACACAAACATGTTAGAAGATAATTTTTAAATGGATCAAGAAAATTTCATTTGTTGTTTATTTGGTTTACGTCTTATTGATGATCTATCGTACCGATGACTGGATATTTATGATTCGCACGTTCTTTCTCATATAAATCATCATGGGATGCAAACCAAACACGATCCGTACGACATATAAATAGCTTTTTTCTCCCCCTTATATCCGAAAATGGCCGTTTTTCTCCTGTTAAAATGTAGTTACTTTACTATTAATTTAAAAAATAAAGAACAAAAACATCATTTCGCTTAAAAAATCAGCAAAGTATCATTTAAATGAATACTCCTTAAACAAAAAAAGCCATTAGAAACATCTCTTAATTAAACTCATTTCTTTTTATGTTTATAATTACGAACATTTTCTACTTATAAATTTGAACTTAAAAACACCTGAAATTAAAAAAAAAAGAAAAAAATATAATTTAGTATGCGAAATAAAAATATAATTATCTGTAATTATTAAACATGTATAACTTTTCTTCTTTTTTGTAAATATTTAAACAAGTTTAAAGTACAAGATAAAAATTTTTGCTCCATTAAATTTTATAATGTGATCTTTAAGAAGTGAATTTCCGACTTTTTTTTTTTCTTTTTTCTTTTTTTTAGTACATTTAGGAATATGATATGTCATATCTCTTCATACTTTGATGCATTCTGAAACGACAACTTTAACGACAAACCGTTATATCCGCATATTAAACTTTAAAGTGTCGAATGCTATTCACAGTTTCCAGTTGCCATAAATAGCGACACGCAGACACCAGAAGAGTGTATATACATTTTCTCCTATAACAACTATAAGGAATAACAAATTTATATAACAAGTTAGTTTTACTGCAAATAATACACAAGAAAAGCAAAATTTTAATGTTTTTAGACGATAAATTTTGATTGATTTTTAATAACAAGCCAAGCAAGCTGTGCGTTTAAGCGATAGAGTTTTTATTCTCATTTTCCTTTTGTTTTCCTTAACGGAAATTTTTAGATGCTTCGATGAATCTCTACCAAACTAGAAAATGTACACAATGAATTTTTTCTTTTTCTTTCTTTTATATTTTTATACTTTTAAGGGCAAACTTTAAGCAATCATTAGTCACTGTAGCGCATAAGCGTGAAATTTGTATCAGAAACATAAAGTGGGAAATTTCGATTGAAAAACTATCCACCTTTTTATTTAGTAATGTCAAAAGTTTACAACGTTACATAAGAAAGACTCGTCTTACCTGTCGCACGTAAATTTATTATTATGGGAGATTTTTGTAGCAGAAAGAAGTTAGGAAACAACAGTTTAGTACACCGGCTCAAAGTTAAATGGGAGGAAATAAACAATAAGTGATGTTCGAGAATGTAAATGTATAGCAACTGAAAATAAAAACCTGTAAAAAGAGTTTCTGCTCTTTTAAATTTATAATAACGGAGGGAGGGGAAAAAAATTAAGAAACTACAAAATACGCATCGTTATTTTTCTTATAGGTAAAGTGGGAGTTTGTTATGTATGAGTCTGCTTGGATGAATTTATTGTTGATAGAAAGTTAATAATCAAAAATTCATAACAGTTTATAAGAACTCAATTCTGAGTGTATCATTCGTAAATTCAAAGCATGAAAAAAATTATTAAAATTCTATTGATTTAAAGAAAATAATAGGCCAATTAAAATAAAATGATGTAAAAATAATAAAATATTGAAAAGTTTTATTGTTATATTCTTCATATTGTAAATTCTCCAATAAATTCCCCAATATTGTAAATTCTTTAATACATTCTTATATTTGAGGAAATTAAATTTCATAATATTGTAAAAAAAACTTTAAAAAATTCCTATACTGTTAACCTTCTAATATTGTAAAATCCCTAATATTATATACAATATTATAGGAAAAAATTTCATAAATCAATAATTACGAAATTTATAATACAGTATTAGGAAATTTATGTATTGTAAATTTCGTAAAAAATTCCTTATATTTGCAAATTTCGTAAAAATGCCTTTTATTGTAGATTTTGTGAAAAAATCCCTATTTACAGTATTAGAATACAGTATTTACAATTCCCAAATATAGGGAATTATAAATACTGCATTCTAATGCTGCAAATTCCTTATTTAAGGGAATAATTATTAACTCTATTATCTTATATTGAAGAATATTCTTTAATCCTATTAACTTACAGGTACAATATTATCTTATTGGGAAAAAAATCTTTTAGAATACTACTGTACTTTTTTAATAAGATGAAATACTATATTTTATTAAATTAGTACATACTGTAATATAGAAGAAAAACTGGAATGTAATTCAAGAAGAAAATTCACTTTTCTATAATAAGACACTGAATAAAATGAAAGGCAATATAGCTCGTATATATATAATTTAACTTTTATACTGTAATTTATCAAGAAAAGTCACTGTAATCGAACAAATGAAGAGAAAATGAAGTGCAGGAGGATGTTGTTATATGACTGGTTTATTTCATCTGTAGACCCTATAAACATGCCAAGAAGAAAGGCCAATATAAGCCAATAGAACCGACAAAACTTAACTGGTAACATCAATAGCCTTGGAAGGGTAAGTTGTCTATAAGAAAAGAGGTTGTAACACATGCTGTCATGGAGTTGGACGAACTTTTGGAGACGATCGTGTAGAGAAAAAATAGCCATTCTGTTATAACACAAAACTTTATCTATTAAAAGGAGAAAAATTAAGTAGAAGGAGATTAACTTAAACGCAGCTGTTAGTGCAAGCGACACATTGCACTGATTTGTGTATACCAGAAATTAGAATTAACTGCAAGCTAATAATAAAAATGCTAATTAATTAACCCCATTATTAAAAATTTATAGATTAACTTTATTTAAAAAAAAATATCGATCGATATTATATATATATTTTAAAAAGTAATTTTTGACACGTTTATAGAATATATTAAATATCAAAATTAAGTGATTTCTATGTTTCTTTCCACACGATCGAGCCAAAACAAATATATATTATTTTTAATTATATTTGACATATAAAAGCATAAATAACTACTCGAATTAAGTGGAATAAATTCTGTCAGAATTAATATAATTATTCGAATTTAATCAAAAATATTTTTGCCAAAAAATATCGGAGACAAATTACAAAAAGATAATCACTTAATTATGCGTGATGCAGCAACAATTTTTTTTTAATAATGTCATACAGTATACAATTATTAATTTATATAAATTGTTACATAAATAATAAATGAAAAAAAACAATAATTTTCTTTCTATCTGATAGTTGCATTTAAGTAAAAAGTATAATCTTTAAAAAAAATTGTTATTTCTTTAATTTAATAATATTTTTTTTTTCCTATACTCATTTAAACAGTCGACGGCAAAGTTTAATCTTATGTTTTGTTTGAACTAGTTTAAAAGAAGTATATACATATAAAAAAATCTTAAATTTTTTATATTTTGGAAAAAATTTGTTGTAAAAAAATAAAAAACTTAATATGAGTTAAAATTTTTTTTTTACTTTATTCAAGATTTAAAAGATTTGTTTCCGATTTAAGGTTTATTTAAGAAAGCAATTTTTAAGTTAAAGTAAATAGAGTTTTCTAAACAAAAAAGATATTTTTTTAAGAATTGAAATTACTTTGGTGGCATGACAATTTTTTTCGGGAGGACAATGAATAAAACATTAAATTTTCGGTTAAAGTTACATAATTTTAAAAAATTCCTCCGTAACGAAATAAATGAAATAAAAGTAACATAATATGACTTCAACATAAATTTTACTTTGATTTAATAAAACAAAACAGATATGTGGACGATTTTAATGTTGGTATATAAATTTTTGTTTAAAAGGATCATGTTGCAAAATCAATTCTTTGTTATTACATGAACAATGTACCTAAGGCAATGTTATCTCTTAATATCTTTATAGAGTTACCAACAAGTATATTGGATGTTTCTGGTGTTTTCATCAGCTGAAAGGGGCGATACCAAACCAATAACTTTCCTGTATAACTGACAAGCGACTACTTTTTCTTCGGTTAAATGAACGGCTTTTCTTATCTTCTCTGGATACTACTTTATTACTGCGCTATCAATATTGTAAATATAAGTCTCCCACGTTATCATTAAACTTAAATCCTAAATTTTTCGAAAAAAATCACAAGAAAAAAATTGATTATGTCTAGAAATTTTTTCGCCTCTCTCTCTTTCTCGACTCTTAACAATTTCTTGTAGGATCTTTAAAATTAATTAAAACGGGATAAAAAGACCAAAAAAAAAGAGAGATATATTATTTGCCAACGTTTGTTTATTAAAAAGAGTGTATTAAATTTATATAAAGCATTTTTATAGAGTTAAAAATAATTATGGAATTTAGATTAATTCAATATAATTCTATACTTGTGTGCAGGAAATAAATTGTACTTATTTTATGTTTGTTGTGATATATTAAAATGTGTAATATGATAATATTCTGTAAAATATACACTATATTAATACATCCTTATCTCGAGATATACAGTATATGTTACACTCGTTTTTTTAATGAATATTCTACATGAGATATGCTCATTATAATCATGTGTAATGCGTTACTATTCGTCTATAGGTGAAGTTAATATGAATAACATTCGGTTCTCTTTGGCAACGCTTATGACATTTTTCTCAATAATATCAAAAATCTATTTTGAAGCTGTCAGAAGTTGAAGGAGTTTCTTGTTCAGAAATTTGTTTGTATTGACTTAGTGAAGCGTTTTGAGATTTGTACCATCTGCTACTCTGATGCATCACTTTCTATATAGGACACAGATGGGACACATATTGTATGACAATGGCAGATAATACTCTGTACATATAAACTTTCTTATTAAATTGCTTCTTTACTAACAATCCAATACAACTTCAACTTTGAACTTTATCGAGTAAGCTTACCAAAAATTTATTCCATACTTTTGAATTGCTAATACGGTAAAATATATTTTGATATCCTTCCATCTGATATATATTAAATTAACCTTTAAAAAATATATGTTAGGAGTTAAGAAACTAATTAAAACAATTTGAATGCTGTGTTTTTTTATATATTAAATAAAAATATTTCCAGAAGAAGGAGTTCCATTAAGTTTGGAAATGAACTTTTAATGATCACGATATCATGCTTATTGTTAATTAATAAGCTATTGTTAGATATTTTGTAATTTTCTGTAGATTAAACTTTAATAATTACTGACTAATTGATATCGATTTAGTCCCAAAGCAAACAATATTAGTTTTGGACGTTACCAAGTAAGCAGACTGCATATAGTTCTAACTCTTTAAATACAAGTTTTGCTTTCATTATTATCCAGTTAACAAAATTTTGTAAGGGGAAAAAATGATAATAACTAAAACAATAGATTCTGTCATGCCATTTATTTCGTAAAAATAATTAATTATAGACTTTACAGCATTTATCCTTATTCATAACAGTGATTAATGTTTCGGTGATGTGACTCGTCTCTGTAATTTTATTTTTCCCGGTTTAGTTTTAGTTTAATATATAATGGAAGAATAAAATTTTTGCCATTTAAAAATTTTTATTATTAATGATGATAATTCTCGAGGATTTTCATTGGAAAATTATTTGCAGAAACGGTTATCCGAATGCGAAATGATAAAGATCTTTGATGGAGGACTGATGAAGGAAAATCGTTGGGAAAATTCTAAAATTGGTAAATCAATAAAAGAATTAAGAAGTAAAACGTATTTTTATCTATATTAAATTTTAAAAAGCCGGTAAAAGAAAACCGATATCGAGCCATTTTCTTACCAATATTGCCAGAAGCTATCTTGCCCTTGAAGGCAGTTACAAAACCGAATTCCATTTGAAGCAAATAATGACAAGACGGAAATTTGATATACGATGGTTTTCTAGTCTAGTTGACACCCATTCACCTCATCCTCCGTGAGGTTCAGTATTTTTCTCTTTACCGAGTAGTAAAAAAATCATCAAACTCAACCGATGAAATGGTTTCGCTTGCAAGCTGAGATAATAAAGTTTGTTGATCCATCCAGTTACTCTCTACATAAAAGGGAAGACCTCTCAGTCGGACCAAGTTTCTGGTGATGGATGAGGTAATGCACTAGATGGGATTCTTACAACAACAAAATTAAACAACTGAACTGTTTCACTTGATGTAAAGAGAGAAATGTCTTTCATGTATGAAATAGAATTAGATCTGCTATAATTTTGAAATATATATAGGCCTATACTTTGATAAAAAATAAAAATTTTCCTTAATGGAAAATGCGAAAAATCTTATTAAATTATTGTATAAATGGAATTCTTAATTAATTAATTATTTAAACTGTTGCCATAATAGAATGTAAGGTGATATCAACAGTAAAAATTGATATCGGCAGTATTACAGAAAATATAAAAATTCTACATTTTACAACAATGGATATTTTTATATTTATTTTCACTTTTCGGATATCTAGATGTTCACTATCCACATATTCCTGTAATGTTTGGATATTCACTTGCACAGTAATGCATTCAGTTTGGATATGATGGTTCACTTGCATTAATGAATCGCAAATATACATAAGTTATAACCGTACATGTATAATGATAAAAACACACACATAAATTTGTAAATATATTTATGTAATGATAAAATGAAGACATAAATTTGTACTTTCACTTGTCTATATTAACTTTTTTTATCATTACTATACGATTATAGTAACAACTTTCGTCACAGTTTTTTGTATTTGGAATGCATAAATTTGTAAATGTGCGTTATTTTTATGACCATAAAAGTGAGAATAAAAATTTTAATGAATTTATACAATGATAAAGAGTGAAAATATTAATTTATATCTAAACCTGTTACGGCGACACAAATATAATTATATGTGAAGTTGTTATTCATCAGCTATTTCAGTTATGGATAAGAACAAAATTCCTGTTTACCATTTTAACAATAACATCAGAATTATGTAAAAAATAATAATAATTATTTTTTAAATATTTTTTATACGTTCGAGAATGTTATTTAACACAGATAAATATACAACAGTTTATCGGCAGAAACATTTTATAAATAAAATCGAAATTATCTGTTGCATTCCTCGTTCGAAATGGAAATAAAAAAATGAAAAAATAAAGAATTCCAACAGAATCTTTCTGCAGAAACTTGAAAGAAGGAGACAGAACTCCGCCACACCCAGCAACATCCATCATCGACCGTAAAGTGTTCTGGAGAGTTGCTCTTGGTATCTAGCGCTCACAGTTTTGTCCACTAATCTTGTCACCACCGTTTTCTGACGAAGAACATGAAACGACGATGGAAATGATTGATTATTGTCTGGATACACAAGAGCTTCTGAATGACAGATAATGGGAGCGAATATCATGCAAGCCATCCAGTAGCGAACATTACTCACACTGACTAACTTTGGCATGTATTCGACGTAAGAAAAACGTTCCAAAATTATAATTTAAATTCATATAACTGGAAATAAACTTCTAATAACCTGATAACTATATGAAGTTTAATTAACGATCTCGCTTAAGTTTATACCATTAATAATTTTGGGAAAGATTCTTTCGCAATTTGTCTTTTATCACAACAGCTTACATTCGTAAATCTGTAACATTATTTGTTGCTGCAACTTCTGCCCTGTTCTTGCGATCAATAGAATTGTTGTGAGTCGCAGCTGCTGTCTGCAGTCGAACAGCTGCCATCTTCCAACACGTGACCTGTTCCCATTCAACTGTTCTTCGCTGTTGCTTCTCTGGAACATCAAGAATTGTCGGTCGAACACATAATTTATATACACATCATGTGGATCTGGAGGAAGTCCGCTAACTTACTATCGGATAAGAATTTTTGTCCAGATAACGATCCGAGTAAATGGTTTTTTATTCAGGATTCGTATAAAACGTAATAGATGTATCATTACAACGAGAGATAAATAATGAATCTATACTTCTTTCCATGCGAATTATCGATCGATAATTTATGATCTGATCAATTTTTTTTTTAATTCGGACAAAACTCGTATTTTTTAATTTATTTCTCACTTTTTATCGATAAATATTATTTTAAGTGAAAACTGAGATTTTTAATGTATAATTTATATCAATAACAATAGATGTTGCGTTACTTTTGATGGATGTTCTTTTGCCAGACTTGGGAAGATTTATGATGAATGCTGCATTTCTGATAACAGTAACAAGGTTTCCAATGAACGTGTCCTGTATGTCTACAGAAACAATATTTTCCTTGAATTATTGTTTCTGCCAAAGAATGTGACATTTATGTCGGCATAGCATTAGTTTTAAACATGTTTCACCTTCTTTATATCCAACTAACGCTCCAGAATATTTATTAAAATCAAAAACATTTTTTCTGATAAAATGCTCGAAAATTAATCATTATCTTACGAGTCGTTAAAGGAAGAAAAAACATTCACCTGATGTTGATAAATAAGAAAAAGTTTTGTCAAATGTCACTGAATATCGTACTGCTTAATGAAGAATTTAATATTTATGTTTGAAAGAAAGAAAGTAGATTAAATTTATTATTATATATTTTTTTCGATGATTAACGCAAATGAGTTTTTGTAGCAAGGAAAATATTTTGTAACAACGTACATCTTCACAGAAAAGTAGATTACTTCCGGCTATTGGGACAAAAACCATTTTTGATGTGGAAAGAACATCTCTACCACAAAATACATTCGGAGCCTTAGGCTCAACTCTGACATTTTACAGTATTTTGAGCGAAGATCGAAACTGTTGGGCGAACAGGAATGTAATATTCTGTAAAGAAAGAAAGGAAGAAAAAAATATATGACTAATAAAACGCATGTAATATATATATATATAAGTTATATATCTATTATTCTTTAGAATATGAAAAAAAAATTATTCCAGCGATCGTATGCTTACAAAACTATTGATATTATTGAGTAAAAAGATCGTAAAATGTAAATATACTTAATGATATAAAAGAAAACTTTAATAATAAAAAATACACAAATGTAATTCCAAAGATAAATTCAAAAACCGATGATCGTAAATATTATCCTAGCTCAGATTATTTATATTTCATGACTAAAGAGGATATGATAAAAAAAGAAAACTGTAAGCATAAAAAAATCATTTCTTAGATAGAAACATCTAAAAAGATATATTAAAAATATATCAAAGAAAAATGTTATAAAGAGAAAATATTCGTGACTTTTTATGAATTTCTACTGCTTGCTTCCTAAACATAAAAATTCATTCCGTTACCTTTTAACCCTTTAAAAATTCTCGGATGGTTTTAAAAATCATGCAATACTACAAGTGGATAAATGTCAGCCCAGTTCATTGAATACCCAGTTAAAGTTGTGTATATTATGAGAAAGCATTTGCAATTTTTTTCCATTTATTTTGCTGTCAAATTATTTTGAAAGGGAATAGTGCTTAATTTAATAACTTTGCACGAATAATAAAGTATTTTAGAAATTATATGAGACATTTTTTTTTATTAAGAACAAGAAAAATTATTCGCATTAATTATACATTTTTATCGAGTCATATATTAGAAGAAAAAAATAATTAGCGCAAAATTATCTGCATAAAAATTTGTCTGAATTATTTTTGTTTTTCTTGGAGATTTTTTTCAGCAATT
The DNA here is from genome assembly GCA_000484575.1 of Olivierus martensii. NCBI lineage: Eukaryota > Metazoa > Arthropoda > Arachnida > Scorpiones > Buthidae > Olivierus > Olivierus martensii. The sequence continues at coordinate 29,573 of AYEL01089749.1, read as the reverse complement.
TTAAATTTTATTAATAAATATAATATTTTAAGTAAAAATTTAAATTAATCTGTTTACATAATTCTTCCTAAGAATACGTTTAAAATAAAAATAATTTAGCGATTAATTATTAATTTATAATTAAAATTTATTTCTGTTTATATGAAATTAAGTTTGTAAAGATATTTTTTTAATTTTTATTGATTCGGTTTTATGCAGAACGACAGACGTAAAATTTTCTATTAGTCATAAGTGTCCACAAGGTATAAACGTACTCTAATTTATCCAGCTGTATTGATTGTGACTCCACATTTCTTCGCATTGGTTACCTATATTGCAGGCAAAATAATAACTGCTCGAAAATATTCAAATAAATTAAATTGCACAAAATTTAATATTAGTCATACTAGTTTCTTCTTAAATAAAAGTCTGATATAATCAGCAGATCCTCATTGTTTAAATTTTCGTTAAGTAATTTATTGATTTTTTTAAATTTTTTATTATTGTTTTGAAATTATTGTCTTTTATTATTATAATCGAATTTATTTGAGCTTGATATCTGTTCAAATGAATAAAACGTAAGTGAATCTGGATTATATTTTAGGAATGTTTCTGTACGTGAAAACAATCGCAATTCTTCTTTCGTGCTTTGAAAACACTCGTAATTCTTACTAAATGTCTTCTATATTGAAGGAAATTATGATATTTCTACAATTTCATATTTTTGGTGGCTTTGTAAGTGATTCAATGCAATTTTTTATTGAAATTGTTAATTGTTTGCCAAAGCGTGTGAAACTATTAAGTTCCTTTGATATAGAGGTTTATAATGAATTATAATTAAATTATCCGCAAAGTTCTTGGATTTTTTTAAACTATTTTTTATATATATTTTTCTGTTAGAGAAAAATCGCATTTATCTTCACTTCAATTTCCACAATTTAAACTTTTCAACAACAAAAAGCAAAACTTAAAATTGATAGGATTTTAGTTTGTTTAACATTTAAAATTCTTTTCGTTACCCTTAAAAGGATTATACAATGTTTTAAAAAGTTAACAAATGAAAAATAAATTGAAAAATCTTCTTGTATTACTCCTTTCTAAGTAATTCACTTTGAACTGAAGTCAATAATATCGATTATTTGAGTAAAGCTATACAACTAACCTGGAAGCTAAATAATGCTATTCGATTATGTCGCGATGTCTACATACGCATTCTGTTGTTATACGAAAGCACAGAACGTTCGAATTATAACTTATAACGTGCATTAAACTGATTAATTTCTTAGAAAAATCCTGCATAAAATCGATGCATTATCATCAAAGCGAGTAACAATAGATATTCATTAAGAAAAAATCGTTAAAATGCTACCACTGTTTAGCGCATTGTAAAAATTAATAAGTAAAGCAAAATAAAATGTTACTAGGCTATTATTACGTGATAATGACATACAATTTCCACCAATAGTAAAGTGTGGAAAAAAAATCGTTTCTATCATTAATTCTTGTATCGATTATCTTTAAATGGGCAGAATACCATCTTATAAAAAATCTAAATTTAGAGAAGAAAAATAATATATATCTAGGCTGAAAATGTAATGAAAGAATTTAAATATTTATGATTGCTGTAGAATAAGGCAAATGAACAGATTTATAAATATATAAATATATTTTTTAACTGTACAAAATTTGATCATGCATATGAGAATATCATACGATAATAGAAGCCATTTTGGTACATAATAGGAATGCCGTATGCAGAAGAAATTGTTTCGTCAATATTATATGAATCACATGATTAAACGCTTGGAAATAGGAGAACGATATTGGATATCTCTAGTAGCAGAGCCACAAACAACTCTATCAATGAAAAACTATCATTTTGTTGCAAGTCTATAATCATTTACCAGGATTTACCGAGATAAGCTCTTAAAGTAATTTATTTATTACACAGTACGTATTTAGAAATTACTTTATCGGTTGTTTAAATTATTAATTTTAATATTACGATTTAAAAAAGAAATCGTAAATTAAACATTAAGTAAAGATAATTAAATTATCTTAAAACAAACGATTACAATATTTCTTCATTATCTTGTCTCTTATATTAATTTCTTATGAAAAGAATTTAATTTTTAATAATGGTTTTAACTAATTTCTTTCGAAGAGGAGAATTTTTTTTCCTCTTATTGATTCCAATCCGTAGTGGAAAATGGCGATCAAAATTATAAAATTAATAAGCGCTATTAAAAATTTATTTTTACAGTATTTTGTTTAGCATTCCGAAAATGTGCCTGCTGTTTATATAAAGCATTCGAACGTTATCCGTTTAGCATTTTTTTTAAATATTTTAATTATTTATTAAACAATAATTTCGTGTGTAATCATTTAAAAAAAAAGGTTAGCAATATAAACAGTAAAAAATAAAATATTTTTTGTTGTTTTATTTTCGAAGTTGATGCGATGAAACTTTGTAATTCACTGAACACGAAGTATTTCTAACTTTTGCTGTAAAATTCGGAAAACGGTACAGGATTAAATGTACTGAAAATATGTTACAAAATATTTCATCTTTCAGATCTTCCTCTTGGCATTTTTAAAACAATTTCCCGTCATAACTTTAAAATTATATAAAATTTTTATTACTCTTCACAAATTCCTGTACGTAAACGTTCGCAATAGTAGATATTAATATTTTAATTAGAACATTATTATTATTAATGATAATGCAACTTATCGATCTACAGAAAGTTAAACTGCTATTTTTTTCTCTTTTATACCTGTAGAAAGTAATCTCAAATAAAGCAAAGTTGCAATGTTTTGAAGGAATAGCATTTTATCATCTACTGCTATTTGGTTTAGTGTTAAATCGATTGGAGGTCATCAGGGACGTAGCGAGTATCTGGGCGTATCCTTTAGTTTGTCAAGAGAATTTAATCGTGTATGTTGCTGTTGTATTTTGCCCCGCCAACAACACTAATCAATCTCTCGTTCGTCCGTATCGTCGAGAATAGTCGAAATGAATATAAAGTACAGCTTATATTGCCGAACAGTTCGGTATCTTAAGTGATATATATGTAGTAGCTACATGCAAACCAATTTAATCTTCTAAAAACGCTCCTATCATCTCTTTTTTACAGATGATCAAAAATGCTCTAGATGATTCAATTAGAAGTTTATGTTTGACCACCGCTTTCTATAGAAAGTAGTAAACTCTCGATAAAAATGATATATAAAAAAAATAAATTATAGAAATTATCTCTAGAAAGCAATTTAATAATAATCTTTAAAATAAATTCGTTTACAAATATTTTAATTATCAAAAATTCAAACTGAATTATTTTAATTTAAAAATTATTTTTAAAAGTTTACATCATAAAATACGTTAAGTTTTTTTTTCTTTTTTTTTTAATTACAGAGAAGTTGTCTTCATTTAAATTATTATCTGTTGGGAAAATGCTAATTAAAAGTTGCAATTTGTTTCTGAAGGAAACGTTTTAAAAAGAAAAATATTTTAACGAGACATTTTAATGTGATTTAAAATTATTTTTTTTTCCTTTCTTTCCTGGTAAAAATCAATTTAAAAATTACAGAATGCCGAGAAATAAAACCGATATTAAATTCAGTATACGTTATAAAAGGTATAATTAAATTTTTACGTGTTTATTTTAAAAGATTTTTTTTTTTTTTTTTTTCGAGTGTAACGATAAACATATATATATTTTGATAGAATAGTCGATCTAAATTTGTTCTTCCAACATGCGTTTTTATTGACAAGTTTTCAGAACAATATGTTATTATTGGTTTTTGCCTTCCATTTTCTTGGACAACAGCACTTACTAGTATCTTCTAGCTAAAGCCAAGTTCAGGAATGTTTGAAGAATGCAGCTATAGCCTGCTATTCACGTCACATATATATAGTGCTTAGACGGAAAAAAAAAACTCTTTTTGAAGTTCTTTCGACTTGGGAAATTTTCCTGTAATGCAGTTTTTTCTAGTCATTTCGACCATGCCGTAAATTTATCATGAAAATAATATGGCGAGGAAGGAAGAAAAAAAAAATCTAGTGTGTTTATATTAAACTATATCAATTATTTTATACGCACGTTCGGGCATTTATATATATTTAAGCAGATTAATGAGAAATTTAATATTTAATTTCAGTCATCAAAAATGATTTAGAGCTTGGATAAATAGTGAAAACTCTTTTAACTATAACCTTTTTATCTAAATTAAATTCGGTCTAGATCAACGTATTTACAACATTTTTCGATGAATTATTAATCGGTGTAAAATAATGTTGGCCTAATGAAATTTGAACTTTTATCCGGTTAGTTATTATTGTTAATGCAATTTTATTTACAACTGTGATTATTTTATTTGTAGAAATTATTAAAATTTTGATAATTAACTGCTGTTAACTGGTGAGTTCTGCTTTATTGAATGAGTAAATTAATCATCGAAAATGATTTTCAATTACGTTACAGAGAATTTCTGTATCATCGAATATTTCTAAACGATCTGACGATTGCTGGCGAATATTTGTAAATAATCGAATTGTGTTACTGAATATTTGTAAATATTCAGTAACACAATTCGACAAGTATAAACGATCGAATTGTGTTATTGACTTTTGCAAAGTATTGAATTGTGTTACTGAATATCTATGAACACAAACGATCAAAGCATGCTACAGAATATTTATAAGCGATAGAATTATATGATAATGAATTAGTATAAATGATCGAATTTAATTACTGTACTGAATAATTTATAAACGACCGATTGATTGATTGATTGTTGAAAAGAGGGACTTTAAACAGCCCTAGCAATGCGATCAACCAGTGGTCTATTTTGCACCCCTTAGAGGATCATCTCATAAGAATTCCTGTCTTAATCAAGAAAGAAGTATCCTCTTCAATGGGACTGTGAAAAGATCTTCTAGTACAAGAAGATGCCACTCTAGAAGATCATACCTTAATCCTAAAATGGCCATAATTTATAGAAAATGTGGAGAGGAGGTTTCAGCTCCTCCCTGACATCTACAATTGGGACTATCAGAAAGCCCAATTAAGTGAAAATGCCTTCTAAGATGACAGTGCACACCAAGGAGCTCTTAAATAAACAACAGATAGTTGTTTATTTAAAAACAATTGGGACTATCAGAAAGCCCAATTAAGTGAAAATGCCTTCTAAGATGACAGTGCACTCCAAGGAGCTCTTAAATAAACAACAGATAGTTGTTGGTAATATTTATAAATTATTGTAAACGATCCAACTCTGCTACCAAATATTAACAAACAATCGATTGTTACAGCTGATATTTGTAAACGATCGATTGTTGCTACTGATATTTGCAAACAATCGAATACAATTCAATTGTTTGCAAATATCAAATTAAGCAAGTTAATCGAACTGCTGACGAATAATCCAATTGTATTACTGAATATTTATAAACTACCTATCTTTCTAAAAACGATTGATTTGCGTTAATAATTGTATTACCGAATATTTGTAAATATTCGATTTTTGCTATTGATATTTGCAAACGATCGAACTCTTAATAATTGTTTACAAACAGTCCAATTGTATTATTGAATATTTGTAAACAATCGATTGCTGTTACGGATATTTGTAAACGATCGATTGTTGTTACTAATATTAGTAGCAACAATCGATCGTTTACAAATATCAGTAGTAACAATCGATTGTTTGCAAATCTCTGATAGAAGATATCTTATTTTAACACCATGGAAAAGTTTAAAAAGATATATATAGTAGTTCTTACTGTTCTGTTGCTATTTTTGACAGATTACTGAAAATATTAGAAATGATGATATTACAATATACTATATTTGTGACAGATAACTCAATTTATTCTTCTCAATATGCTGTTACCCACAAATTAACTGTTATTAATTTTCTAGAATATATAACTTGAATATATAAAAACTTTGAAAGAGATTTAGATATATATGTGATTTATTTTGGCTTGCTCTCAGCTTTTGGAATTAATTTATAAATTCTTCATGATAGACTACGCGATATTTATAATTCTGCCTACTCTTTGATTAACTGGATAATAACATACTTATAATCTAGAAAGTGGTTTATGAAGTTCCATTTCACCTACAATCCATCCTAACATTGGAATAGCACAAGGGACGTAAGTGCATATTTATTTATTCTGTATGAAATCTTTGTTTTCCGTTAACTTCATTATATATCATCGCTTTTGCAGATGATCTAAATATATTAAATATTACTGTTTCTACCCTCATTGATGATCTCTATATTATATTCAGATGGTGATTGGATAATAATCAACTATTATACGAAGAAAAACAATCTAGAGCTTATGATAGATTCGAAATTATCTTTTTATCTTCATATCAATTTAGGTATTATTAATTAATTCACATATTGGTTTTGCTTGCAGACATTTCAAGTATATTTCCTATTTCAAAATTTTAAAGAGGTGGTTCCATGCAAGTGTATTCAACTCTATTAGATACTATTTACCGATTTATAATGTAACTTCCATTACAAATTTAAATTAATCTGGAGAATTATCTAGTAAAACTAAAAAATTATTTTAAGCATTATTAATGAAAAATAATGATAATTATGCAAGTAATTATAACTAAATTTTATTTCTGCAATCAAAAACTATCATTGAATTAATACTGGATTATGATATCAAGCTGATGAGAAAATTTATTATAGGATTTTTAGACTCTAGCTTCATAAATTATAAAGTTACTACAAGACCATTAAGAAATCAAGAATTTATTAATATTTCAAAATTACAGAAACAAAATATTTGGCAGATCATTCTTTATTAGAGCATCAAAATCGTTTAATATTTATTTTAATGAAAGAAAATGTAAATTTTTTAAATTTCAGTTTTGCTTTACAAATTTGAGAATTTATACTAGACTATAATAAATAAATTATATTAATAATTATTTATAAACGATTGAATTGTGTTATTGAACATTAATAAACAATCGACAGTTAATTGAATGTTAGCTATTCGATCTTCACTGTTTATGATAATCATTATCCGTTTCATACGAAAACAAATCTAAAATAAAAATCAAAAATTTAAATTCAAAACGAAAAAAGATTAAACTCAATTAAATAAATGCTTTTGTTTGGAAGAAAAACATCTTTTACTTCTATAAAGCAATTTCCTTATTTTCTATGCAGTTTTATCAGAAAAGAATATAGAGAGGCAATTTCTTTCAGAATACAGTTCGTATTCAGATGGAATTTTTTTTTCTGCCTGATAGAATACAAGAAAGAGACCAATAAAATATCACACAGTTTACTGTTTATTTTAAAGGGAAAAAACTAGATTTGGTAAATGTATCTTTGAATAATTTTATTTTAAAGCCATCCGGTAACAAAAACATAATAGCGGCATAAAAATGAAGAAAATCCTTTCATTTAGATCAAACTTTGCGGTGAATACTTTATTTATGAGTTATGTAAACACTATCGCAAACAAACTTTTAAAAGTAACTTACTCGGTATATCTCATTTAAAATGCAAAAATAAATTATTTTATAAATTTTGTAATCTTATATAGGCTAAACACACAGACAGATAATAAAAAAGTTATAAAGTAATATATAAACTTTATAAAGATACTTTGTAATCAGTGATGTTAATAATAGCCTATAGTATATAAAAATTTGATTAAAATTAAACAAAAAGTAAAATGTTTTCACTTAAATAATTTTTTTGATCATCAGATGTAAATTGAATTCTTCGAGTAATCAAAATCGAATAAACATTCATCGGTTATATATATATAAAAAAAAAATAAAAAATAAAAAAAAATACAGTATATATAATCAAAAAGCGAAGTAATATATAAACTTGGGCAGAAATAAGAAGATAGAAGTTAAAATAACTCAAGGATAAAAAGATAATATATATTGTTTCAATTTTTGGTCTTATTGATTTTGCTTTTTACTTTCTCTCCTAACAGTTTCCATAATGATTGTAGTCTCGGTCTAGTATTAGAAGATTTCTTATTGCATCTACAGTATACAGATATAGAGTGGCATCTGTATTCTGTGGAGATTATTTCTATTAAATAACAGAGCAATATCTCCTTTAAGGAGTATAAGGTAGTAGATTATTCTTTACCTAGCTGATTTAAAAAATACCCGAAGAGGAAATACTTTTTTTTTTTTATAGAGCAGTTGCTATTCTTTATAATATGCATACCTTCTAAGAGTAAAACAAAAATTAATTATTAAATTCTAAACCTATCTATTTCTACGTTAATTTGTTATAAAATACCTTAAAATAATTAATTTTACGTAAACCGATTTTCTTGATTACTTTAATCCTCGAGTGTGAAGTAATCTAATGCCTTTAATATAAACTTTGAATCGATTCTCATTCTATTTTCCTAAAAGTTTCTCTATAAAGTTAAAGTTTGATGTTTTATCTTTTCAGCTACAGTGGCCAAATTCATGTTAAATGGCGTAGAATATTAGGTGAGTTGAACGATGCGTAATGACACGTAGTTTTTCCGAAACCAAATCCATAACATGTAGTCGAAAGAGTGTTTTAATTAAAGAATTCCCTGTGCAAACATTTCACTCTGTTCTGACCAGCTTTAAATACGAAAGGATCGATATCATTATAAGTGGAAAAAGTCGTTCATACGGAATTCTAGCATACCAAAATAAAAAAAAAATTCCTCTGCAGTTATCAACAAAGCGTATACATTCATTATAATAATATTTTTCTTTGTCGGATTTTGAATTTTATTTAAGTGTTATTAATAAACTTTCATAATTAGTTGTCTATCGGATAATTATTCTGTAAAATAATTATTATTTAAACATATATAATATATTGTCTGGAGGTCGCTAAATGATTGATTACTCATGGTTAAAAATTTTTTCTTTTTTCCCTACCCAAGAGTGAATTACTACGAAATTCATTATCAGTAATTAAAGTATCAGGAAAATTGACATTTTTATCAATTAAACTAATGTTCTTAAAATTAAAACTGATTCTAGAAGTAATAATGACCTTAATGATTCTCCAACTTTGTTCTTAACAGATAATTGAAATAATTAACTACTAATTATTTCACGGTTTACTGTTAATTTAATTTTTTTTTTTCTTTTTTAACTACACATTTACAATTTCAATCTAAATAAAAGTATACGAGGTGGATTAAACTTTATAACATAATTAATACTTAAAAATAAATATTTGAGTAATTATATAAATTTAATTAATGAGTTCCACTTTTAATATCGCATAGAATTATAATAAAATTTCAATATTAAAGTATTATTATTATTACTAAAATTTTGATATTATCGATTTTAAAATTAATTCTCGAATAAGAATTGTAGTCTTGTGATAACATTATCAAATGCACACTGTCTTATGCAAATATTAATATTGCAAATATTCTCTAATGTATATAAAAGGTTAAAATTAATAATGAACTATTAAATTTAATTAAGCAAATAATATTCGGGAGTTTTATTAAAACAGTTAGAAAATTAAACTAATATACATTATTTTTTCTAGTAAAGAAAAATTAGGAAGTAATGTGATAAAGTACAATCTAAAAAAATCCAAAAAGTTGTGTCAGAAGTAGGTGATTATGTGATATAGTTTAGATTGTTATTATGGACTCGTGGGAGAGTCCATAAATAGAAATAATGATCGTTTATAAAATCCGTACAGAAGCTACAGGTGTACAAATCCATTAACAGTAAGTCGCTAAGAAAAAAAAAATGTGGCTATATATATAAATGATGTAGCTTAATCACGCGATTTTGAAATATTCGTAAAAATTAAATAGTTTCGAATAATGATTATTTGGGTTCTCAGAAAAATTTTCCAAGAATATAAAGAAATTCAATGGTAATGATTTTGATTTATGGACATAAATGACTTTCCGCAAGTTATAATTAAAGAGAAGAGAAGAATTATTAACCAGAAATACAAAGAACGGATTTTAAAAATTCTAGAAATTTTAATTTAATCGTTTTTAAAATTATAAATTGTAATATGTGTAAGATGATCGTGAAATTTTCTAGTTTAAATTCATTTTTCTAAGCAAATATTAAAAATATCTATATAAATAGAGTAATTTATTTATCAACACCTTTTTTTGTGTAATTCTTATGAAAAAATCTATTAGAGATTTATTTTTAGATTTGTTTAAATTCATTTTTCTAAGCAAATATTAAAAATATCTATATAAATAGAGTAATTTATCTACCAACACCTTTTTTTTGTGTAACTCTTATGAAAAAAATCTATTAGAGATTTATTTTTAGATCTTCCGTTCGTGTAGAAAGAGTACTGTCTTCATTAAATAATGTAATTCTTTTTCTTCCCCCTCTTTACGCAAAAACATAATAAATTTTTTACAATTATTTTATTTATTTTTTTATCATTTATTATTCAATAATTAAAATCCCAATGGTTTGTTCTTTGAAATGTCGCCACTCTTCGTTAAAAACAAAATTATACTCATAATTGAAAATAACGTGTGCAATGACTGAAATAATGCTTCAAGCAATAGACAGGTGTAAAGATCCATTAGCCATTAGTCACTATATGCAAAAAGTTTAGCTATTTTTATTTTTTTTTCTGGTAATGGAAAAAGTTCGATAAAAACGTTTGCTATTTTTATTCAAAACAGTTTTAAGGCCTACAATAATTCGCTTTGAAAAATTAAAAATGTAATTTAAATAGCAATTACGGTATTGCTAAATTTTTAATGAAAGAAAATTTATAATTTTAGTTTTATAATTCAATCAAAAATTTTAATGCTGATTTTCCCAAAAATGTTACGCGATTTTATTATAAAGTTATAAAAAGCAAGTATTATTTTGCATCGCTATAAAATAAGAAGGAAGTCATGATCCTTATTATACTCTACAAGTTAAAATCCTGTTGCATTTTAAAGGTTTAAATTTGTTTCTTTGCTATATATATTTTTTAAAAGAAGATTCTGTTTACAGTGTAGTATCTATAGTATTTTTTATTTTATCGTGAGAATCAGATCTTTTTATTGTAGAGATTTTATTAAAAAAAATAAAAAAGACAGACGTATTTCAAAAATGAAAAATCATGGAATTATAAAAGGAAATAAAAAAAACAATCTTACATTTTTACGAGGAAAATATCTTGTTCGTTGTCATAAAATTTCTAGAAGTTTAAAACTATAAAGATACCTACCATTGCTTTGATGAATAGCTGCTAAAGTGAAAATGGCGTAATTTGGCAGAATTTGCGATAAATTTATTGGACTCTTGGAATCTCTTTATTTAGGAAAATCTATGAAATGGTTGAACAGTCACATTGAACTCATTGTGATACTGTAGCTAACATTGGAATGTAATGACGGGTAAAAGAGTTCAATAAAAATTCATGGTTGATTCAGTGGAAAATATTTTTATCTTACTCAAACTGAATATCGTTTCGTCATAAAGAGTTATTTTTTTCTCCCCTTCTGTCATTTTATTTTGTTCGAAACTGGTTTGTACCGCATAACTTATTTCAACTGATTTAAAGTAAAGCAACGAAAAGTTTACAAAATTATATTTATCCTAAACGAGAAATTTTCCAAACAAAGACTTGTTACAAATGATCTTAATGAGGGAACTTTCCGTTTGTAGAGATAATAACATGAACGAATTAATTATAATTCTCTTTGCCTTTTAACAGTTGGAAATGTGATTTATTTAAACTCGTTACAGATATGGCGAATAATACTTTCCGAGGAAAGTATTAATAAATTAAAAATGTTCTAAATGAATCTACACTCTGAGTTTTATCACGTTTTACGCCATGTTTTTTTTATTCGTTAAACTAAAATGTACGTATTTAAAATCTCAAATGCTACTTTAAGGATTTTAAAACATTATATTTCGTTAAAATAAACAATATAAAGTATTTTAAATATTTTGCAAATATTCACGTTACTTATAAATTGTTCATATAACAAAGCATACATTATTTAATCTTTAATTTTCATAAAAATGAATTTTTTTATATAAGACTCTATTTGTAGTTCGTGTTTAAAAATATATTTACAAGAAATGAATATAAAGCACTATTTATAATATATTAATATATGAGACTGTAATAAAGACAAAATGTATTTTATAATTGATGATAACGGATAATTACATATAAAGTGTGATTGATGCATATCAGAGTTTAATGCACTTGTGAGATACATCAAATTTAACTTGTAATATTCATATTAAATAAATTTACTATTAATATATATATATATATTACTATACTGTACTCTTGTAACCTACATATGATTTTTATAGAATTGACATATTGTATATCAGACTGTACGATTTCTTGAATTTTTACATGCACTATTGTATTTGTAATCTACATATATTTGTTTTAAATCCATGCTCTGTACCTCAGACTGTACTTGTAATATACGCTTAAATAAAAATTTGCATGTAATTTGCATACACTACTGTATTTGTAATCTACATATAATTTTTTTTTAGAATTGATATACTGTGCATCAGATTGTACTTATTATATGCATATAAATATAAATTTACTTGTGAGAATCATTCAATTTCAGGTAATATAACGGAAATTTACAATGCAATAACAATAGAAATTTTACAAGTGAAAGATTTTTCAGGAAATTAAAAATTGAACTTTTTAAGTTATCATTATATCCTAACTTTTTATAAAATTCTCTCTGATCAAATATTTATCTCGAAAAAAAAATTTCGTTCCGTATGTATAGTATTTATAGCAAACAAGTTTTACAACATTCTTTTGTTGGTATCCTCGTATTTTTGAAAATATTTCACGTCTAATGGTTGACATTAATAACTTTCCTGTTAAACGGAAGTTTGCTTATGAATTAGTGACGGCGTTATAATTAAAATCTGAAGACAACAATACTGAAAATATTTCGTCAAATATAAAAAAACCGAGCTTGTTTTGTTGCTAAGCAGGATCATTTTTCAGCTCGTCCTGTCATCTGGTTGCTTAATTATACACACTGGGTGGCAAATATAACGAAAATAGAATTTTCTTTACGTATCAGAATTAATTACGTTTCTTTATAAATATTTGCCGGTAACAACGAATGAAACTTTGCAAAATGAAAGCGTAATCAAAATAAGAAACTAATATTTATTAAAAAAATAATATATATATATATAATCTAGCTGATTAATATAAATTAGCAATTTAGAAATTACACAGTAAAGAAAAATGATCTGTTGAAGTAGTCATTAGAGTGAAGGGCTACTGAGTTTTTATTATTCTATTCTAGAAAGCTCAGAAACACGCTAGTAATTAGTTTCTAACAAAATGGCGTGTATTGTTTGACAGATCCGTTAAACAAACATGTCTAACGTGCTTCAGAAATACGGTATTTACTCGAGTAATGTACACATTCTGCACAAAACTTTTATGTTCTAGAATTGAAGAATATAATTTAATCTATGCATTCTAACTTTAGAACTTAAAACGTTGGACAGAACATTACACTAGCCTTCTTTTGTTCAAAATGTATATAAAAACATCGCTTACGATCTAATTAAATTAATTAGAAACGAAAGCATCAAATTAAATCGATTAATATAAATGTTTATTTATAATAAATATTATAAGTATTTTTAAATTCTGATTAAATTATTTTTAACTACAGTAAGTTAAAATTATTTTTAACGAAGTTTATTTTTTGGTTTCCAAGCAGTTATTTTCAAGTATAGATATATCGAAATCGGTTTCGTCCAAGAGAGAGTTATAAGTCTTCAAATCTTTGTTTCTCTCTAACAAGACATCGTTTGTTCCGGGATCTTGTACAGGCATTACTCGTTGTTACTTTGTCTGATTCCGATAGAAAAATCCCCCACTGATCTCTAACAACCTTTAGTATAGAAATAGAGAAAAGATATTTCCTAAAAGATGGAAGATTTTCTCATTTTTATAGTCACATATCTTCAAAGAAGTAAAAAGAAAAGAAGACTGTTTTAGAATTCGCTTTTCGCATTATAACACATTATTTACAGCACACACATATATATATAATTTTGAACAGTTTTGCTTAGTTTTTTTAATTATCTAATATTTAAATTTTAAAGATATTCTTGCAGATTACAACGTCATTTTTATGGATATCTTTTGATTTTCGCTAAATATTATAATTTTAACGGATTTTATTGATTTTCATTTTTATATGCATACTCTGAGAACATTACATGTTACCAGTTAAAAATAAACACGAAAATTTACCTACAAAAGAGAATAATATAATTAATAATTAAATATAATTAAAAACAAACTTTCTTTTAAAATTTCAATAATAATAAACTTTTAAATAAACGCAAAATATAGTACCATAATTTTTAAAAGTTGTTTCTGTTAATTTGAGAGAAGGATAATTAAATAACTTTATAGTTCTTATATAAAAGTCTAGACTAGACTATAAAAATAAAATTTTAATTATCTCGCAAACCGAAACAAACAAATATATTCTCTTGAGAAACGATAAATTTTCTTCTAAATCTAAAAATAAAACTTTTATACAGAGATTTTGGAAATTGTTTCGACATAAAACAAAATAATTCTTTATAGAAAAACAGTATGATTTTCTATAAATATATAATTTTTTTAAAATTGAAATGTGCATAAAAAATTAATCATAAAACAAAATAATTCTTTATAGAAAAACAGTATGATTTTCTATAAATATATAATTTCTAAAATTGAAATGTGCATAAAAAATTATCTACAAAAGTAATAAATTTTTAAACTCATTCAACAAACAAAGTTATTGTTAGCATTTGAATCTGCAGATTGTTTTGCAACGTTCTATTCAGTATTATTAGGAATGCATTCATGAAAGCTGAAAAGATACAAATTTATGCATTTTTGAAAAGTTCCATAAAACCTTAAAAGTGATTGTTATCTATCTGATAGTGCATAAAGATAGAATGTACTATTAAAATTTCAAAAATAATAATAAGAATTTGTCAAATTTTATATGCAAGACATCATTATATGCATTTTTTGATTTTTCTTTGAAATCGTAATTACCTTCATTAACTTTGTCAACTTACTACCATAAACAATCACCATTGTTAAGTATAATGAAAATAATTGAAAAATCGAGGGACATGTTTAATTCTAAAAATTATTTTGGAAATTCAGTACGTCTATCATAAAAAATTGATACTTCCATGCTAAAAAATATGTTTTAAACTCGATTAAACAAAAAAAAAAATTAAGAGAAAAATATGTCAAGGAAGCATTTATTATAATATCTGCAAGAAAATAAATCAATTTTGATTTATAAATTTACATTAATTTAATAAAAAAGAACTGATAATAACACGGTTGAAGATTCAGGATACAGTTATTAGAATTTAAGACAGTATAGTAAAAGTTTTTATCTAATAAAATAAGAAAAAGAAAAGAAAAAAAAACTTATTATAACAATAAACATTCACGTTAAACACGTAGGAGGATCTTGAAAAAATTGTTTATGAACTGAAAATGAAAAATGAATGTTGTCAAAGCTGAGTGAGAAAAATAAAGAATTTATAAGCGAAGGGAATAAATTATATACGTATATTTTTACGCAAACCAGAATTGTATTATTTTATACAAATCATATTTTTACACGAGAGAATAATAATTTTAAAGCGTAAATCATTTAAAAAACTATTTTTGTTATGCTTGGGGAGACGTTATAACTAAGCAAAGTTTTTCCACTTTGTTTAGTCGAAACATTTCACCTAATTAAAATCTTATATAGAATTATGATAATTAATTTATCAGACAATCAGAGAAATAAAGTTTCGACCAAAACAAATTAACTAAATTAGCGACGTTTTAATGAGAGATACTACAAGGAATATTGCAAATTACTTAATAGTAAATATTCATGAATGAAGTAAAAGTAAAGAACAATAAACACAATTTAAATAGATTTGATTAATTCTACTTTAAAATTCTTTTGATAGAAAATAATTTACACTGAAGAGTTCAAAAGAAATATATTGAAAATATTATTAAGCGCAAATATTTATGATTTTAATAAGTATATTGCGAAAAATCATAAACAACATTTTTTTCTTTCGATTTATGTTAATTAAATTGCATTTTTCATACATTTATTTACATAACTGCGAAAATTTATAATTATTTATTTCATAAAATATGAATCTTATTTATAATAAAAATAATTTATAATTTAACAATTATATAATTGATTAAATTTTTTAATCAATTATATATTATCCATTTGAATCAATAACACTCTTCTAATGTGATGAAAGCTTTAAAAATTCATGTTTAGACAAGCTGAGACAAGTCTGAACAAGTATATATTTTTAATATATCATTTATAGTAAAGTAGGCTCTATATAATGCTTGATAACTCGATCATTCCTACATATATTGATCTTAAATATTTTGAAATTTAATTCCTAATAATTATCTTATAAAATATCTAAAATAAATTTTTGTTTTTACTACATCGAGAAATATCTGTTTTAAATTTTATAGTTGCTATTTTGAAACAGCAATTATAAAATAGCAATTAAATTGTATAAATTGAATTATATTAATTTTCAAAACTTGGATTTTGCATAGAATATTATTAACCAAGTGTAATATTATTTTTGGAATTAAGAGAACGATAAATTAATTTTTAATAAAATCTTCCGATCTATTTAAAAATGTTACAATTCCTTATAGGAATAAATTTAATATTTTATCAGTTGGTTAACAATTAAATTCGAATTTAATAATAAATCAAAAACACGATAAATTTAATTAAGTTTTAAACTTGAAATTTTTATATAATAGATTTATGATAAAAGATAAAGAATGCAATTCATTAGATAAAATAAAATTGCAGCGTGTTCTAAACCTTTAAAGTGTTGCAATTAATGGTTTAATTTGCAAAAATCTTTATTATAAAACATAAATTTTTACAAAGTTGGTAATTTTTGAAGTAGAATGTTTCGATAATTAGCCTATTTAAATGCATATTGTACTTTCGCATTTACATTACTTTAGTAATATAATAAAAATGCTATATCTGCTGTTCTGAATGGTTTTTGTAACATTAGCAGGAAGCACATTTATATATAAAACGACGACAGTCTGAGAAAAGTGAATGATATTAAAATCATGTGAATCGACATCTTGTAGAAGTTTTCATTTTCATTACAAAATTCGATTTAAATTGTCACTCAAAAGCAAATTTATCTTCTAACTTTCATTTGCTTTGCTTTTGAATCTTTGGAAAATCCCCAGTTTGAGGAAATGGGAATTGAAATCAACTTCTTTCTCTCTAGAGAGTTTCAATACATATCAACACAAACTTACATAAGGAAACTTTCATTTGATATTGCTTATTAACTAACTGAAATATTCAATAATAATTAATTATACATTTCGGATTTCTATGATACAATACAATTATCTTTTGTCTTCGGCTTAAAATAAATTAATATATTATTTTAAATTGTATATATTAAATTTAAATAGCTATATTTTTAGTATACTTTCTAAAGGAAAGTTAGGCATATCAGTTGTTCAAGTTTCCTTTGTTCAATAGTCTGTGTTCACTAATAACTTTTGAAGTATTAAATATATTTTCATGAAATTTAATAGAAATATTTTACTATTAAAAATAATTGGAGATTATTTAATTCTCTAGATTCAAACATTAAAAAATGGCAGACGTTGAAATTTCTTATATATCAGGTAATCCCAAAAATAATATCATTTTTAGCATTAAATTTTGAAAGGATATAAAAGATATAAACTTGATTAAATTAGCAAGTGATTTATTTTTCATTTGAATCAATAACACTCTTCCAACGTTGTGAAAGTTTTAAAAATTCATGTTTAGACAAGCTGAGACATGTTCGAACAAATAGAGTATAAAAAAGGCGTTACTTTTGGGATGATCCGATCCTTTTTTTAATATATCGTAAATTATTCATTGGATTTATATGAGATTTTGCAGTATAGTCAATAATTGAAGATGATATCGATGATACACAAATTAAATCTTGTTTCTTTATTCATTTAAAAATGGCGGATATTGAAACATCAACGATTTCTCCCTAATAACTTTTAAGCTATTTGATGAAATTTTATAAAATTTAGCAGGATGATCGAGCTATTAAAGTGAAATTTGTGGTAGTATTATTTTATCATGCGTATTCATTCATTTAAAAAAAGCGGACATTCGCAGTTTTTCTGTTATAACTATGGAACTATTCAATAGCTTTTTATGACATTTGATATACTGTATAGATTATATCATTAATTCCGTATCTTTAATCATTACTAAATAAAGGATACTTCTGAAAACAGGCAATTAGTTCTTTATAGAACCGCTTGTTAAAAGTTTCAAGCGTACAATTTGATAAATCGGCAAAAAATATTCTTGATGTCGATAATCCATTGTACACAAGCTTAATACAGTTTTATCAATAAGTTTATTATATATGATCCAGTTTTAATTATAATTTAGAACCGTAATGTTACAACAACATACAAAGTCAGAAAATATCCACGCCCGAGTTAATTACTACAAGTGAAATATTTTTAAGTTAAAACATAACATATAATTTTTGTACAGTTTATAAACATTTCTCATGTAGCTCATACGAGCATCTTAATAGCCGAATACACTATTAAAACGCAAAATTATTTTATTTTTACCTCCTTCTGTTTTATATTCGCTTCATAATTTAAATTAACTGCTCTTCCGTGATAAAATCATCCTTTGGATCAGCGGAGTGTTATTTTTTTTTATTATTTTGTGATTTATAATAGTCATTACAGAGATTTTTAATTAGTTTTAAATATGAAATAACTACTTTTATAATCCAAGCATTTTATAAATTATGGAGTTTTATATTTGAGAATTTTTTTACACGAGTAATACATAATTTTGAAGATGTCTTATTATCAAGAATGTCTTACAAGGTTGTTACAATTATCGCGATTAAAAGAATAATTTAACCAAGAAAAAAAGCTGATGGAAACATAAAACATCAACGATTTCTCCCTAATAACTTTTAAGCTATTTGATGAAATTTTATAAAATTTAACAGGATGATCGAGCTATTAAAGTGAAATTTATGGTAGTATTATTTTATCATGCGTATTCATTCATTTAAAAATAGCGGACATTTGCAATAATAAAATTAATTAATATAATTAAAATATTTTTGATTTATAAATTAAATTAGATAATTTTCTTCTACGTGTATGCATTTCTGCAACACAAGAAAGAAAAAAAAAATTAAACATTTTCATCTGAGAAAAAGTTTTTTCTAACCAAATGTTCAGTTATAACTAATTATCCTGTTCAAATTATAAAATTAATGAAGTTTATCATCGAAACAGATTTAATTTTTTTTAATTAACAAGTCAATTCATTTCTTATTAAAATGATTTAATAATATGAACAACAAAGGCACAATCATTATTATTTAATTTTATTTTTTAATTTTTCGTATAGATAACATTGAATAATAGATTAAGCTTGGTGTTCCATTAAGAAATCTTGTTATAATTGTATGCATTTTTTTTTTTTCCAAAGTGAGATTTAAAATAGTTTGTTTTTAGCTATTTATTCAAATACCTGTAGTTGCCATTCATAAGAAGACTTTGCGGATAAGGAGCCATTTTTTCTCCTGCTTCTTATTTTTATCTTCAAAGATCATTTTCTTTGTAGATAACATTGACGGAATTCAAGAATGTTAGAAAAAGATGAAAATATTGACTTCTTAAGGGATATCATCATCGATATTTTTCTCGCGTATCTGTCTCACTATTTCCTGTGAAAAATGGTTCAAAGATTTTATATTAAACTTCGATAAAAAAAATAAAATAAAGAAAAAGGAAAAGTCAAATAAAACTTTAACGGAATTTATAAAAAAAAATTATTTATTCTACAAGAAAAACGTATCATAGGAATTACACATGGATAATTTTAGCATTATGCATATAATAGATAGCGTAATTTATATAATTAAAACAGGGAAAATTAATTATATTAGATTAAAAAAAGGAGCACATTTCACATATCGTTTATTAAATTTTAATATACAGTAGGAAACAAATTTACATAGCAGTCATTTTAAACTTTGTTCAAAACTTAACAGATGGATAAATAACAATATTAAATATTCAAAATTTTGGAATTTTTTTCTGTTGAAATTAATGCTAATTTTATTCCAAGCTGTCAGTTCAATGTAAATAACTACACATTCCAGTCGAAGAATGTTTTGACAATCAACAACACTTCTTCCTACAGGGATATTAAAACGTGTACAAAAATGAAAGATAAAAAAAATCAAAAATAACAAACTCCAAGAGAGATTTATTACTCGCTATAATCTTTATTAATAATAACATTTTATTATAAATTATTGTTTATTTAATATATATTTTTTTCTTCAATTTGCACGCATGATTTTTCTTGTTAATTTAAGCGGAAAATATGTTAAATTTGCAAAAATCATTAATTTAATCGAGTAGGAAAAATGCAAGTTTTCCGAAAGAGCGCTAAGTGATAACAACAAAAGAAACAATAAAGAGTTTTCTGTACACATTAACAAAATTCCGAAATAAACACCTGTTCACAATCAATAAATGTCAAAAGAAAAAACCTAATTACTGGCATGCTATCAACATCTGTTTTTGATTATGTTGTCGCAAAAGTGTTAGACGGAGGAATTATTCCTCAGCATTATATTTTTTATGATGTTTCATTGAAGATAGTAGAGCCTATTTCAGAATATTAAAACGTCATTAGGTAAATCCGATAATGGAATATTGCTTTGACATAAATATTACTTTACTCCTATTTTGATGGCGTTCAGTACGACTATTGACTTTAAAGGAAAAAAAAAGGTTATAAATAATTATTTTAATTATCATTTATTCCTAAATGTCCTTTAATTGCGAAAAATATTGTTGGAACTTAAACAGAACATAATAAGATACAATGGTATCGAAATACTAATTTTAATTTAAATTATTGAAGATTTCTGAATGTTTATGCACATGAATTCTTGTATAATTACTTGTGTTGTGTTATACCTACTGTATATGCAAATTTCATTTATGTATTATTCTAGTGTTATCTGGTATATTCATATTAATTAAATTTCACTTATGTATTATACAGATATTTAAATATCTTGTGTTATCTTGTGTAGAACTATTGATGTAAATTTCATTCGTGTGTTAACAACAATAGAATACAATTAAATAATACGTAGAATGGCTAGCACTGTGTGAAATTTACATGAAAATACACATAGACAAAACAATACAAACAATATTTAAATAAGTATAAAACAATACGCAGAAAGTAAAATTTTTAAACAATTATTTATATTTTATTCTATTCTTCACGAGTTTATTATGGATTTTTGAAATTTCTGGAATGTCCATCTTGATTTGTTTGGTAGCCTAATATAAATATATGTATATATATTTTTTCTTTTATGTAAAACAACGGGTTAAAACGGGTAATAAATTATTATAAAGTGCCACAATTTATAACATGAAATTATGATGTTGAACTTTAAATTTATGTGCAAACTAAATTTTAAAATGTTACTTTAAATTTCGTATGAATAATAAAGTGTAATTTGCATATTATTAAAAATTTGTTGTTCTTGATGAAAGAACAATGCATTCAAATGGAGTTTAAAATGTAATATTGATAATTTAATTCCGAATTTAATTTCGTTTTCTCCTTTATTTAAATAAAAAATAAATGTTTGCATCGACTTAAAATAATAATAATAAAAAAATAGTTCATTTGCATTGTTATACTGTGTATTTTTAAATATATATATTGATTTTGAATCCTATATTCGATTGCCGAGTTTTTTAAATAATTAATTAAAATTTTAGTTATTTTTTTCTCATTCGTTTCTAGAAAAATTGTTAATTAATCGGAAAATTGATTGTTTAATCATTTTGTTTTGAAATATTATTATTATTGTTTATATATATATATATATTGATATTTTGGAACGTGATATATCAAAATTAAATGGTTCCAGATTCGTATGAAATACAGTTTTTGTTCTGTTGAAACTTTTATGTCAAAAAATGCTTGATATAGATGGAAGAGAATTTTCAAGGATTCGATTTATCGTATTTTTGAAATAGAGGTCACATCTTGTTGTTTTCTAGAGAAAATGGAAAAAAGATTAAATATTTTATTCAACTACGAAAAAAAAAATCTGTTTAATCGTTAAATAATTTTGTAAAATATATAATCTCATTATATAGAAAAGTATTTTCATAATGAGATGTTTTAATTTTATATAATACAGTACAAACTGCGGCAGTTTTCTTGAAAACTAACTTGCAAGCAATTAAAGTCGGTAAGAAAAGATTAAATTTCTTAACATCAGTCATTTCGACCGGATTCTTTTAATAAACATGAATGTTTGCAAGTTATATTGAAGTCAATTATATCAAAATTCTTTCATCTTCCTAAGCAGAACTGTTGGTACAGATGGACCAGACACGGTGACAAAGAAAGCAAAGATCGCGAATTAAAACAACATTTAATTATTTAGAGGTCGGTAGCACATATCGTAATTATTTGAATAAACAGCATTTTTTATATAAACGACACTTTCTATAGCTAATTTTACTAGTGTTTATATTTTAAATATACAAAAATTTTGTTATTTTTTATTTTAAACTTTTAATATATTTGTTGTGGTAAAAACCATGATTTACGTATTTTACATAAATAATATTAAAATTTAATATTAATTTTTGTGGAAATTTTAATAATATTAAATTTTTTTTTTATTGCAAAATTTGTAAATTTCGCATGGAATTGTTTAAGAAATTCAAAGAAGTCATAATAAACAGCGCTCATCAGTAAACGGTTCAATAAACTCCTTAAAATAACTAATTGTTGCGCTGTTTATTGATAAAATGAAGATAAACTAGATAATTTATATATATATATATAAAAATATTAAATTTTAAATTAATTAATTTAATTTTAAATTTAATTATTATAAATATATAAATATATTTTTTAAATAATAATAATTATATTATTACGATTGAATACATTAAATTTATATATATTTTTAAATATTAATTAAAACGATATTTTGTTTTATAAATTAAAAAAAAAAATTTTGCTAGGTAATGGGATTGCCAGATACAAGATTAAAATATGGAGTAAATGATAAAATCTGTAAATCTGAAAATATTATTAAGGTTCTTAACGCGTGGAAGAATTTTCTCAAGAAAGAAATCTACACGAAAATGAAAAAAGTTCATAGGGGGTTTCTCCCTCCCTATAAAATAGTTCTGTTGGAAAGTCAAGACCATGTCAGGGTATGTAACCGTCAAAGGTAGAAAAACTTTATACAGTTTTGTTTGGTAGACTGCACCTGGCCGTGACTTGACAGGACGCGTCAACACGGTGTCAGGCAACGTTTAAAGAGACATTAATTTTCACTGTGTGTTTTTCAAATAAGACTTTCTGTCTCCAACTATCTTGTTTGGAAAATAAAATACGGTCAAAAATGTCACATAAGTTTCTAATCGTGTTAAATACTTTTCTTTTGTTAAAAGTATATAACAGTTTCTTTTTAATTTCCTTTAATTAATAATTAAATGAATGCTTAATAAAAGCCAGAAATTTCATTGAAATGTAAACAGGAACAAAAAGTTGCTTCGAACGACACTTTAAATAATAGAAATAAATATTTAAAAATAGAAAAAAAAGGAAAAATAAAATTATTTGGAATTAATAAAAATTCCTCGTGGCAATTTTTATTTATTTAAATTAGAATTTTTCATGTGTAAAATAATAGAAACAACGTTAAAAATTTTTTTTCTCTTCTTAAATGAATAAAGAAAAAACAACATAATTATTTTCAAGTATTTATTTATTAAAGAAAAAACAACATAATTATTTTCAAGTATTTATTTATTTTTCAAAGTTTGAAGTTTTACATTTTAAGCCATAGAAACAATAGAATAATCTAAATAATTAGATTATTAAATTGTTTTTAATACATTTAATTTTGAATTTTAGCTATTAAAAAGTAACTATATATGCATCTTATGTTTTTATAATCGGGAATAATTCGATTAGTCTAATAGGAAAGAGTTTAATTTCCCAAAAAATTGACTTTGGAAAAAAATATTCTTTCAAAGGAAAATCATTTCATTCTTGATATCTTACAAGATACCAAATCATAATATTTATGAGATTTGACAGTAAAACATGTTTACTTAAAACTTTTCCCGAAAAATAAAGATATTGAAATGTGTCAAAGCTAAGAAATAAAACAAACGTTACAGATCAAGCATATAAAATGCGATTTTAATTAAAACAGACAAGGAAAAAAATATTCTAAGAGAAAATAATCATCAATAGATGAATGGTAAAACATAATTAATAAATTAAAACAGTTATATTTTAATAAATGAAGACGTGAGCGTGAGATTTTATTTCACGAATGATCAAGTAAGATACAATGTGACACTTTCTGAAAATGTTTTTGTGTGTGCATTTTAATGTCATTTGATTTTACTGTCATACTTTTTTCCCGTTTATAACAATAATTCGCTTTAACGCGAGCTTACTTTTTATGCACCGTAGAATGATGTTATTCGAGAATATTTACAGAATTCTGTATGCGATGACATATAGTAATAATGCCAAATTTTATATAAAAAATATTCTTTTTATTGCGAAAAATGATTTATATTTATTTATTTATAATTAACAGATTCAAATAAATAAAAAGGAAACAATAAAAGTAAAACGTACCTCTGAAAGCGATCTAAAATTTCTGTCTCGACTTTTCCGAAGAATATGATAAGGTTAAGAAAAGTTTCAAAAATCTTTGGAAACTTTCTCATTTTGTCACAAATGAGAAATTCTATCAGAACAGTTTGCTTTTCGAAAAGGTAATAAGAGCTTTGAAGTTTGAGATCTCAGTAATTACTAAAATGTTAGATGCTCCTATCCGTTTCCAATATTCCTACATGGCGATGCAATTTTTATTTAACGAAAACATAACTTGCTCTGACAAATATTAGCAAATATTTTTTTTAAGTGAACAATGGTCATGGTTAACAATATTTTGTAGAAGTGTAGGTCGCCATCTGGTGGATACATCTACAAATAGCAATGAAAAAAAATTCACCCGAAAATGTTTATTGCTCGAATAATATATTTTTTGCAACAACTTCTACATTGGCCTAAGCAATAATAAGCAAACACGTTCGTTAAAGTTAATTAGAAAAAAATGCATAAATTTATTCAAATTTTATTAATCCTTTCATTTTTTCCTTCTTTTAATAATATTTACTGTTTTTGTAAATTATACTACAATATACGTTTTTTTTTTTCTCTTTACTGTAAAATTACTATTTTTCACTAATAATTAAACTTTTATATATACGAAAACATAAGCCAAAATATATATAATAAAATTAAATTCAGTTTAAAAGAAAAAAAAAGCATTTTACCGGCTTTAATGTAAAAATTTAAAATCTACTTTGATGCTATTATTTTTCATGAATTCGTTATTTATTATATTCCTTTATTGAATATATATACAATATATTTTAGTTTGGTTTGGTTGAATATCAATAAATTCTTTAGTCTGTATTGATTTTACAATACTCTTGAAGAGATTGCTTTATTTATCCTCACAGACATATTGAAATTCCGATAATTTTTCGTATAAATCGAAAATACAGGTTTTTATTTGCATTCTAAACTATTGTGCTAGTAGATTTTTGTTATTTTCAAATTGTTTTCTTATCCGACATCTTTTTATTTTTATTTTTATTTTTTTGAAATATTTAAAATTCGACTTTACTATATATTTCCGAAAATAACATCAACTATACAACCATAAACCTATATACAGTACGTGTTCCTTGCTGTCGTTTCTGATTGTTACTGTAAACGTAGATGGATATCGTTCTGCTAGAGACGATTTTTTGTTTCTTTTGTGTTTATTTGTTAAGCAGAACGGATTCGAAAGAAATTCACGTGATTTTATATAATTAATCAATGATTTATCATTCTGGATAAGTGAAGGAGGATGTAAAGTTTAACGAACTGTCGATAATCAGGAAACGTCAGATATACAACAAACGAAAAAAAAAATGTTTCTTTATTTTTATTTTTCTTATATTGATGCAGACATTTGTAGTTATTTATAATGATGCCTATTTGCAACAATTGCTGTTTATTTTATTTTATTTTTTTTAATATATAAATCCAGAAACAACGTTTTGCACTTATATTTAAATTTAGTGAATCGTTAAAAATAATCATAAACTTGAAGCGGTTAAGTTCTCTTTTTATGATTTATGGAAAAATAATTTTGGCCCAAATTCATCGATTATTTTTGCTGTTCTTGTCAAAAAATTTTTATGAATTTAATATTAATTTTAAGTCTCAATCAATGTAAACATTAACCTTATAATGAACATAAACTACAACCTATGCATTACAGCATATTACTTCTACTGCATTAAACTATTCTTAACTATTATTACACGTAATATTTTCTGTTATAGTGAAAGTTATAAGGTAGATGAAGCTGATTTGTATAAGGAGGCAGATTCGAGCATTTAAGAGCATTAATTATTAAATATTTTTAACCCGTTCTATGAAAGATGCAAGCTGATAACATAAGTAATTATATTAACTATCTTAATGGGTTCTGCCTACGCAAGTTAATCTTATCTACTACAATATAACTCTACTATAATGATGGATAAACTCGAACTATATTGAAATTCTATACATTAAAAGCTTCAGTTGTAAGTTTTATTGTGCAGAAAAATGTTCCAAATCCATTAAACGTACTATGATTTCTATATATTTTATTTTTCTTTATTTTATATTCAATTTATCTGGGAAAAGTAAATTTTATTCTGTGTAGAGTGCATTGTTGTTCCATTCTCTGAATCGGTTTACTAGGTAACATTATACTATATTTATTTATTGATGAGTCAACATACTATATATTTTTTTGCTTTTTTCCTAAATATGAACAGCTGTAGTTAAATAATAACAATTTAAAAATGGTATATTGTAAACATTTACGTAAATTTTAGTGTTTTTTATCCGAAAAAAGCATAACAAACTGCGTAAGAGGATACTGAAACAATGTAATAAATACTGTACATCTTCTCTTTGCGATTATATGAAAATTCCGATGCATACTATTACTATGGAAAGAGTCACTAGCGATGAAAAAAGTCGAAAACAGATCGCTAGAAACGATTAAAAAAATCGAAACTTAAGTTACTTTCTATTAAAACGTCGAGATTAAAATTTATTGAAGAAAGAAACGAATACCTTTAATTATTTAATCAATTTAATTCTGCTCGATAAATTTTATTGATATTTTAATATTTTATTTTATTTTTTTTCTTGTCTAAAACGGATAACGAAACTAACAGGTAGAAAAAAGTTTATAAGAAAAAAAATTATAAAATAAATTAATTACACGAAGAACGAAACTGGTAACCAAAAAACTGTAAAAAAATTCGTCACAAAAATAGCTTTCTACTGTATAGAGTTATCGGTTAATGCTATATAAACGTTGTAAATGGAATGCCATTCGTTATAATCCACAAATAAGAACTTCCGTAATAAAAGACTGACAATAAGTTGAAGCTGGAGAACATTAACTATGACACTGTTATGACGTCAAAATGTTACTGTTGTGACAGCAATGAACAGCTGTTAACGATAACATAACACTGATTACTAAATATAATACTAGCATGCACCGAATAATATCACCTTTTTGTCTTTTTCGTACGGAAAATATATATCGAATCGTTTCTATAATTACCTGCAGAAAACATTAAAACTTTGGCTGTTACTTTTAGACAGTATCGTACATGTTTAAGTGGAAAATATATAGATTAAATTAACCGAGTTAATTAATTATGGAGATCGAAACTTCGCCAAAAATGTCATCGTAACGATGTCAAAATGTTCGATATATATATATATATATAAAGACGACATATTATATTCATGCATAGGATCAATTGAACGAAAAATGGAATATTTGATCGAATGGTTAACCTTCTGATAATAGGAATAAAATCTCCAGATTTGATCGCAATCGAAAAAAAAAAACTACTCAAAAATTTATTTCCATATCAAAGAAAGAAATTGTCTTGATCAGAATAGCATTAAAAAAAAAGAGAGAGGAAAAAAATTTCCAATTTCTGAATCATAAATATTTGAAAAAGTCGGCATATTGGAAAATTAAAAATAAAATATGGTTGAAATATTAAAATGATATTTTTTTTCTCCAATTCGAATAGTATATATATATATTGATTATTCATATGCGAGTTTTATATATATATATAGTAGATGCAGATATTATCGATTGTAGATATCCGAAACATATTGGTGATAAAAAGTAGTAGCATGTAAAATTTACCGCTTTCTACTTTTTTATAAGACTATTTAATTAAACTATATAATTTTTTCATGAATGGATTAGTTACGTTGTTAAATAAAATATTCAGTTTTATATTATTAATGAAATTAGACTGCAATTGAAATTAACTTGGGATGTTAGAGAGGATCTTAAATCTAAAGTCGCATCTAATTATATATACATTACATTTAATTGAATACGTGTAAAGACTAAATTATAGCACTTCACAAATGAAAAGAACAGAAGTAAGGTACTTTTCGAGTGTGATGCTAGAAAATAACAGCTTTAAAGTTTTTCCTTCCTTTCTGCTTATTTTTTCTTGTTTTTTTTTAAATATTCAAATGGAAAAAAGTAAGATAAATAACTCAGAAAAATTTGATTAGCGTATAACCGAAATGGTATTATCGCTTACAGTTAGAACGGAAATATTTTACAGCAACAAACTGAGCAATATCGATGATTGAAATTTAAAAAGTGGAAGATTTTTATCTTATTTTAATTTATATAACTGCAATTTAACGTTGTGTAATAATTACACAGATAATATGCACAAATATCATCGCATATCAGTCGCCAAACCGAACATATAGATCAGTTGGTGCTAATAATAGAATTTTCCTGAGGATTGTAATTTAATTTTTAAGCAGCTTCATAAAATACAGTAATCTTACGTTATTATTAATCTTTTAGACTGCAAAAGA
The DNA here is from genome assembly GCA_000484575.1 of Olivierus martensii. Lineage (NCBI taxonomy): Eukaryota > Metazoa > Arthropoda > Arachnida > Scorpiones > Buthidae > Olivierus > Olivierus martensii. Next base: position 361 of record AYEL01089749.1, on the reverse strand, counting down.
ATACAAATTTTCGGCTTCAAAGGAAAGAAAAAAAGTTATCATCAGATTATCTATTAAAGCAAACATCTTTGTAATTACACTTAAGAATTCCTTGTTGAATTGTGGGATTCTCTTACATTCTGAGCTGTTTTAATATATTAAATTTTAAATTTTTACCATTAATAAATCACTTTAATTTCTATGTTAGAGTTTAACATTAATATTAAATATCGAAATATATTAAAAATTCAAAAGCAGATTGTTTACTTGGAAGTTTGTAAATTATATATATGAAAGAATATCAATTAACAAGATTAGCAATTCCTAACAACTTTATATAATTAATAAGAATTTAATTTTAAAAATTAAAAGAATATATATA